>CM077207.1:34778566-35071066 GCA_039654625.1 Rhinogobio ventralis | reverse complement strand
GAGCAGAAAGTGTCAGTGGAAAGTGTCTTTACACTTTGAGGAAACATCTGTGTCCTCCCCAGGATGCTTAGCTCTAGCTGACCCTTTGAGAAGTCCTTGGTCACCCTAGGTTTGCCGGGCAGATCAGATCTCCATGGGTGAAGGAATCATTTCACTGATGATGCTCCATTGTGTGTGAGACACCTGAACAACTTCTGAATAACCATGCAATGATTGAACACTGATGATTTTTTGGTTATTGTGAGATGGGAAAAGAGAGTTGTTGGATAAACACAAGAACATAAAAATAACAACACATGATAAACTCATGTCAGAAGTGTGAGTGGTAAATAAGGTCTCTTTCTCAGTGTCCTATATCTAGTGGGTAGGTCTCATTTGATCACCAGATTCTTCACTACCACTGTGACATGGAAGTGGAATTTAAACGTGGTCTGGATGAATTAAAGGAAGGATAACAAAACATCAATATAACTAGTATATTTACCAGCAGTATGCATAATTAAGATATATCACATAATTAAACATGGAAATACACAATTTAATAATTGCCATTATAAAATAGTCTATATCAATTGTTTTAATTGCAACTCATTACTGAAAGCTAATGTTTCAATCTGATTACTTAGAGAATGAGATTTACAGAAGCAGAGATTTAAAATCTCTATTTTAGCTTTTGCACTCATCTTCTGTGCATTTGATGTACAGGCTAAGTCACACTCAGTGATGCAGGTCTGACTGAGACTGCTGATCGATTGCTCCTGTTGGCCTCGTTGCTGTGCTCGTGTGTGCTCTGTTCACTTTTGAATCTTTATTTGATATCATTCCCTGTTGTTTAAACTGCTTAATATAACTTACCCATCAACATATATTGTCTAATATTGCCTACCACATTAAATCTGACATCGCTAGCTTTTAATCTAAATCACTAGCACGCGTTAGCATTTCGCTAGCCTGTTAGCTTGCCATCTCTGCACTCGGGTCTCTTGTTTTCTGAGTTCATTAAACAACTGTGGTGAGTTGGATTAATCAACAAATACGGTAAGCCATGTCTTCTCCTTTTATTGTCATCTGCACTACATGTCTCATGTTTAGTATATCTGTCTCCGTTGGTGAACAGGGCTTCACATGTGATAAATGTAAGGCGATAGTCAGGCTGACGGAGAATATTTCAGAATTAGAGACACGCATCCAGACTTTATTTGAGAGTAGTGAGAATGTAACAGCTTTAGACACTGCTTTGGATGCGACTAGCTTAGTGAACTCTGTACATTGTTCGTTTCTGGCTGTAGAGCCCGTGCAGCAGGGCAACTGGGTGACGGTGAGACGGCGTAGTCGCGGATCAAAAAAACACTCTTCCGTTCCGATTAGAACAGCAAACAGGTTCTCCCCACTCAGTGATGGACCCACTGAGAATCCTGTTGAAAGTGCCCTAGTTATTGGCGATTCTATTACACGGAACGTGAAAATAGAGACACCAGCCACCATAGTCACATGTTTACCGGGAGCCAGAGCGCCTGACATCAAAGCAAATTTAAAAGTGCTGGCTAATGCTAATCGTAAATTCTCTAAGATTATTATTCACGTCCGCACTAATGATGTTCGACTTCGCCAGTCGGAGATCACCAAAATTAACATTAAAGAGGTGTGTGAACTCGCAAGTACGATGGCAGATAGCGTTTATTGCTCTGATCCCCTCCCCGTTAAAAGGAGTGATGAGATACTTAGCAGACTATCATCACTCAATGGCTGGTTGTCTAAGTGGTGTCCGCAAAATAACATGGGGTTCATAGACAATTGGAAAAGCTTTTGGGGCAGACCTGACCTGTTGAAAAGAGATGGTATCCATCCCTCCTGGGGTGGTGCCGCTCTTCTCTCTAGTAATTTGGCACAGTCTTAAAGCTAAACCTTGACTAACTAGGGCCCAGGTCAGGAAGCAGACTGGCTTACCCGACCGTCTGCTAGCTGTCTCACGTCACAGAAGTCAGATAAATCCCAGCACATAGAGACTCTTTCACCTAGATATTATCACATAGAGACTGTGTCTGTTCCACGAATTAGTAAATACAAAAAAACACCAAAACTATTCAACGGTAAAAATTTAATTGATGTCCAACAAATAAACAACAGATATAATACAGATGAACAAATGATAAAGCTCAGGCTGCTGAATATTCGATCCCTTTCCTCAAAAACGCTTATTGTTAATGATATGATTACAGATAATAATCTAGATGTGCTGTGTTTGACAGAAACCTGGCTAAAACCTGACGACTACATTACTTTAAATGAGTCCACCCCACAAGATTGTTGTTATAAACACGAGCCAAGGGGGAGGTGTTGCTGTAATTTATAATAATATCTTCAGTATTACTCAGAAGTCTAGTTTCAAATATAATTCCTTTGACGTTTTGGTGCTTTACGTAACGTTATGTAGTGTATTGGAGTTAGGCAACACGTATCAGGACCCACTCATCGCCGTAATCATACTTTAGACCTAATATTGTCACATGGAATAAATGTTGATACCGTTGAAATTCTGCAGCAGAGCGATGACATCTCAGATCATTACCTAGTATCATGTATACTTAATTTAGCAAAGGCTGCAAAGCCATCCCCTCGCTTCAAATATGGCAGGACTATCACTGCTGCGACTAAAGATTGCTTTGTAAATAAACTTCCTCATCAGTTTCATCTCCTCAGCATCCCAGATAGCCCAGAGGAACTCGATGTTGCAACAGAAACTATTGACTCTCTCTTTTCCAGCACTTTAGACACAGTTGCTCCTCTGCGCTTAAAGAAGATTAAAGAAAATAGTCCAACGCCGTGGTACAACGAGCACACCCGGGCCCTTAAAACAGCAGCCAGAAAAATGGAGCGCAGCTGGAAGAAAACAAAACTGGAAGTTTTTTGCATTTCGTGGAAAGAGAGCATGATTTCATACAGAAAGGCCGTAAAAACTACTAGATCTGCTTATTTCTCGACTCTCTTAGAAGAAAACAAACACAACCCTAGGTATTTATTCAATACAGTGGCTAAATTAACCAAAAATAAAGCTTCAACTTCTGATGTCTGCCAACAGATTATCAGAATTGCCAAAATTATAACCATGCGGCCGTCTACTACTGTATCACATCAGACAGTGCATTGTAGTGTCACTGAAGAAAAATTACATTCATTCACTGCTATAGGAGAAGAAGAATTGGCTAAAATCAACAACATGTATGCTCGACCCTATACCGACTAAACTACTAAAAGAGATGCTTCCAGAGGTCATAGATCCTCTTCTTAATATTATTAATTCATCCTTGACTTTAGGATATGTACCGAAAACTTTTAAGTTGGCTATTATTAAACCACTTATTAAAAAACCGCAACTTGATCCTGTAGAATTAGTCAATTACAGGCCAATCTCAAATCTACCCTTTCTGTCAAAAATACTAGAAAAGGCAGTGTCCTCACAATTATGCTCCTTTTTAGAAAGAAATGGTATCTGTGAGGATTTCCAGTCAGGATTTAGACCGTATCATAGTACTGAGACTGCTCTCATTAGAGTTACAAATGATTTACTCTTATCATCCGATCGTGGTTGTATCTCTCTGTTAGTGTTACTCGATCTTAGCGCTGCATTCGATACCATCGACCACAACATTCTTTTGAATAGACTCGAAAATTATGTTAGCATTAGTGGAATTGCATTGCCATGGTTTAAATCATACTTATCTGACCGTTTTCAGTTTGTAGCAGTAAATGAAGAGATGTCACACCGATCACAAGTTCAGTATGGAGTACCGCAGGGCTCAGTGCTAGGACCGCTGCTTTTCACCCTGTACATGCTACCACTGGGAGATATCATTAGGAAGCATGGCGTTAGTTTTCATTGTTATGCTGACGATACTCAGCTCTATATTTCTTCACGTCCTGACGAAACTTACCAATTCACAAGATTAACGGAATGCATAGCTGATATAAAAAATTGGATGACTAGTAATTTCCTGCAACTTAATTCAGAAAAAACTGAATTTTTAATTATTGGACAAAAAAACTCCACATGTAGTAACCTAGAATACTGTCTAACACTTGATGGCTGCTCTGTCAAGTCCTCGTCGTCAGTTAGGAACCTGGGTGTGCTCTTTGATACCAATCTCTCATTTGAAAGCCACGTTTCTAACATCTGTAAAACTGCATTCTACCATCTTAAAAATATATCTAAATTACGGCATATGCTTTCAATGCAAAATGCTGAACAGTTAGTTCATGCGTTCATGACCTCAAGGCTAGATTATTGTAATCCTCTACTGGGTGGTTGCCCCGCTCGCTTAATAAATAAACTGCAGCTGGTCCAAAACGCAGCAGCTCGAGTTCTTACTAGAACCAGGAAGTATGACCATATTAGCCCGGTTCTGTCAACACTGCACTGGCTCCCTATTAAACATCGCATACATTTTAAAATCTTGCTAATTACTTACAAAGCACTAAATGGTTTAGCTCCCCAGTACTTGAGCGAGCTCTTAACGCATTATACTCCATCACGTCTATTGCGGTCTCAAAACTCTGGCCAGTTGATAATACCTAGAATATCAAAATCAACTGCAGGCGATCCTTTTCCTATTTAGCTCCTAAGCTCTGGAACAGCCTTCCTAGCATTGTTCGGGAAGCAGACACACTCTGTCAGTTTAAATCTAGACTAAAAACACATCTCTTTACTATGGCATACACATAAAACATTTTTAATTTATATTTTATTCAAATTGTTAGGCTGCATTAACTAGGTCAGCCGGAACCGGGAACACTTCCCATAACACCTGATGTACTCGTTACATCATAAGAGGAATGGCATCTACGCTAATGTTAGTCTCTCTGTTTATCCCGAGGTTTATTGCAGTCAGCCGGATCCGGGCCGTATCCAGATCAGATGGTGGACCAGCGCCCAGACATGACCAACTCATCCCTGAAGTGTCTGCAGAGACCGTGTCAATTAGTCTACCCTCTGAAATTGCTCATCGACATGGCATCCTCAATGGATCCATCTCCGGCGTGATGACTCCGATATTTTGAATATTCCTATTTAATAATTGTTTAATCGACACGCCATCCTCAATAAACCCGTCTCCGGCATGATGCCTCCGATCTTTCGAATATTCCGATCTAATATTACTTCTGACCTGTAAGGCTGCCAAAATAATAATCATACACTGTTTGTTAATTGGCCAGAGGAGAACTGGCACCCCGACTGAGCCTGGTTTCTCCCAAGGTTTATTTTTCTCCATTAGGACACCTGATGGAGTTTTGGTTCCTTGCCACTGTCGCCTTTGGCTTGCTCAGTTGGGGACACTAAATTTTCAAATAAATATCCAAATAAATTTAATTACTAAACTAAATTAACTATATCAACTACATTACTTGAATATATATGATAATTGAAATGAGCTGATGCCTGCATTCCAGATCTAACTCTTTAGATATATTTTCATTGTCATTAGTCATATGTTGGAAACTAGGGGGCCCTCCCAGTTTGCAACAATGCTAAGGACTGGACATAATAAACATTTTGTCCATTAATTCGCTGATCCATTAATTGATTTTCAATCAATTGATGTGTGACGATAGCCATGCACATGTTTTATGCACCTTCCATGGTTTACATACAGGAAGTTGACATGGCTGTAAGCCGTAAACTTGTTCAGCATAACTGAAAAGGAATTTCCCTTGTCCTATACGAATGAAGGTGAATAATGTATGATAGATTTGCATTATGTGAATGATTTTGGCCTGGATAGTCCTATGATCTATGCCAGGTAGAGATGTTGTGCAGGTGTGTTGTGTATGTTGTGTATAGGAGATGGGTGGTGTCTATCCTACCATAAGCCATGTAGCTATGTGTGCTGTGAGGTGTGAATGGCCTCATGGAGTCTCTTCCCTCCCATCTCATACATGTTAAGTTGTGTGTGTGTCCTGGCTGATGCAGGCCAGCCCAGACCCTTGTGGAATCTTTAGAGTGGCAGCCATCATCCTGAAAGGAAAACAAACACAGAGAGAGAAACACAGTCTAATATTGAACCTTTACACAAATTTCACTAAGATAGATATTGCTATCTTATTTTTTCTTTAATGGTCTTAGCCAGACAGTTGTTGCAGATGGCTTTAACCTATTAAGGTTTTATGCCATTATGAGAAAATTTGTTTTAGTTTACAAAGACATGAAAATAAACTGATTTATAATGGTCAGATCTGACTGCTGGTGTTTCAGCACAGTCAGACAGGTTGCACCATAAGTTGCTATTGCAGTTGAGTTTACACAATCTGCTTTTTTGTGAGCATTATCACACCCAGGTCCCCTGGGGGGGAATCTCTTTAAATGACACTGTTTACTCAAGCCAGATCTGTGTTTAGAGCATCAGATCACCTGATGTGGTGCTGTGCCGTTTGTTTAGGATTTGGTATTTATGGTGCCATTCAAACACTTGACCATTTGGATCTCTGTGGTCTGTAAACCCTGTGGAGTTACGGCCTGAGGTTAACATAACACACAACTTTCATTACATTGCCAGTAAAATAACTTCCCCAATCAGATCCCATGTAATCTGACGCTCCCAGAGAGGAGTTTTCTAACACCTGCACTCCTTTGTTTGTGGTTTTATTGCAATGGAAAACTTGCACCTCCCCGTTCTCACTGGGTTCCAGATCACTGAAATGTAAATTCTTAGGCCTTGAATGTATTCAGCCTACTCCAATTACAGCACTCAGGTTAATCATTTAACTGGGCATTGTACTTTTTCTCATTAAAGATTCTTGCACAAATAGAAGGTAATGAAGTTCTTTCTCTTTAGTTTTTCATTTCAGTTTTCTTTCTTGACATCTCTTTCTTTAACCATCTTTATTCACATTTCCATCATTTCAACACTAATAGTGCTCTTGCCATCTTGCTCCCTACCTGCACATCCCATCTTTTTACCTTCTAATCCTTCTTCTACTTCTTTAACATACTTTCCTCTTCTAAATAATGCTGAATAATCATGAGATTAAAAGCAATTTGTGGCCATTTTAATATAATCTACATTATGTGATCATATTATAAATCATATTATATACTATATAAATTAAAATAATTTTATTTGCTGGTCTCAAGAGGGTCTCTGCTGAGTAATTTTTCCAGACTGATCTTTTAGAAGGCACACCTTTGATTGGCCCTGCAGCTACTGCTGTGCTGGCATGTGCATTGTGTGCACAGCAACAAGACCAAACTGGAAACCAGTTATCAACTTAGTTGCTGTGGACATTCAATAAACTGCAAACACTGAGAGCACGGGTCAAATCATTGCTCAATTTAATGATTTTTTTGTTGGTATGTTTTAGCTCATATAATCACAAGATTTCATTCACAAGTTAGCGTGACCATTTGTTATTTTCTCTGTGTTGCAACGTGGTTGCAGCAACGCAAATAAACAAATGTAACTGGACAATTTAAGTTTTAATTTACGGGCCTCTTTTGAGTACCGAAATAAAATTTGGATTATATTATTATTCCAGTTTAAAAATCCTCTCTTGCTGCGTAGGCAAACAAGGAGACATTTGAAGCAAGGGATATCATTTCTACTCTACGCTGTTGCTTTCATGTCCCTGATAAGCAATGTGGTTGTCTAATTCTAAAGCCCCATCGGATTCATACAGTATTCAGTACATACTCTCAACATTTCTAAAAGGCAAATAAGAACAGCTTACCATAACAGCTGAAGAAAGAGAAGGAGATCAAACCTCTTGCTTGTTGCAATCCCAATATTTCACTGAAAAGACACTCGCCACCTGGAGATCACGTCGGGGTCACCACTGTGTAAGGTCCATCCGTCAGCCCAAACACGGAATCTAACAGCTTGGTTGAAGGATTCTGTGTGTAAACCTTTTCAGCATTTCTGTTAAATTCACTTAATTTATTGATATCTAATTTTAACTCTGACTCCATGAATAATTTGATCTGACTCCAATTTTATGTGACTTCGTTCATTTTGTTACATTTGTAATTTAACAGCTGGTGATTCGTTGTGATTTAATTTGGATCGTTGATTTCTCTTAGTATCTCTTATTTTCAGATATTCGTTCATCAAGGGACCCGATATCGCACAGAAACAGACGCGTCGCGATTCGCGCGTTCACAGACACAAACTGTCCAGTTCTGATATTAGTCAGAGGATTGCAGAGTGAATATTTTACCTTTAAGTGGTCGCACCTGCTTACTCAACAAAAAGTGTAATTTGATTAATAGTCACGGAAGCTGCAACTTGCTAATACAGTGATAGTCAGAAAGCAGATTATCCCAAAATGATGTGCTCCATGCTCCAGTCATTGGGTCCTCGGTTTGATCTATCCTGGCAAAAGATTTGCGGAAATAAAGGACTCCACATTGATCCATACTAGAATAATGATTTCATTAAGATAAATCAAGAGTAATGTTTATTTTAGCCAGACCCCTTGTCAAAAAATCCTATTGGAATTTCAGTTTATCCTGTAGGATCTTATTGGATTCTTAGAATCTTATTGGACATTCTGATTTATTCTAATGGAATTGTGTGGAATTGTGATATTTTTTATTATTACTTATTATAGGCTAATAAATAAATTATTAATTAATGAATTACTTTTTAGAGTCACCCTGGAATGAAAATAGTCACCCTTCCGTTGGCCAGACGCTCTATAAGGATTTGCGGAGCTCGGCCGTTACTCTGTGCGCGTTCCTGTGAGTGCGAGCCGTCAGCATGTTACTATAACTCGCACTGTTGTCATGGCACCCAGGATACGCACACACACACACACCATTTTGAGAAATCAGACTCAATAGAAACAAACGCGACTCTCGTCTCTTTTATAAGGTAAATAATAAGAAATAATACTATATGAGTACGAGGTGAATGCTTTGTACCGGTTGTCATGACAACATTGCGTGAGCGCTGACGGCTCGCACACACTCAGAGGAACGCGTGCACAGAGTAACGGCCGAGATCGGTATTTTGACTGAATATTACGGTTTCTTTCTCGCAAAACCTTATGCTGCGTTCACACCGAACGCGAATAGAGCGTCTGGAGCCAGTGATTTCCCTCCTGAACACTTTCCATATACGGCACACGTCTCCCTGTATCATTGCGTGATACTTTTGTATCCTTTTGTAACGTTTTAGCCTGGTCGCCATTCACTGCCATTATATGGAGGAGTGCGTGCAGGACGTTTATCAACATTTCAAAAAAGATAGAAGGACATAGGGCATTGGAGCAGCAGCAGGGTGAGTAAAGATGACTTTATTTTCATTTCAGGGTGAACTATCCCTTAAACTTTTTAGAGTAACTTTGTGTGTGTGTGTGTGTGTGTGCGCACGCGTTTTTGTGACATATCAGGACACAAATGTGTATAATGACATGGGTATGACACAGGTATTACAAGGAGAGGGTGACTTATGAGGACATTACCCATGTGCCCATTTTTCAAAAGGCTTATAAATCATACAGAATGAGTTTTTTTGAGAAAGTAAAAATGTGCAGTTTCCTGTGATGGGTAGGTTTAGGGGTAGGGGTAGTGTGTGTGTGTGTGTGTGTGGGTGTGCGTGTGTGTGATGGGTAGGTTTAGGGGTGGGTAGTGTGTGTGTGTGTGATGGGTAGGTTTAGGGGTAGGGGTAGTGTAGGGCGATAGAAAATACGGTTTGTACGGTATAAAAACCATTACGCCTATGGAATGTCCCCACAATTCACAAAAACAAACCTGTGTGTGTGTGTGTGAGAGAGAGAGAGAGAGAGACCCAATTGGATCCCATTAAAATCCTGTAGAAATTATCCTACAGAAACAAACATACCCTACCTACTTATCTTGATGCCTCCACCACCGCTATACGGTTGATAGGGTACTCAGGGTGGTTGCTAGGGTGTTGCTATATGGTTGATAGGGTACTCGGGGTGGTTGCTAGGATGTTGCTATGCGGTTGATAGGGTACTTGGGGTGGTTGCTAGGGTGTTGCTATGTGGTTGATAGGGTACTTGGGGTGGTTGCTAGGGTGTTGCTAGGTTATTCTGTGTGGCTACTAGGGTGATGCTATGCGGTAGAATATTAGTATATCTATCTATCTATCTATCTATCTAGTATGAATATGTGTATTATGTGTAGTATGTAATCTGGACACACTTCTAGTGGCAGAGCACCGAGGGTTTAAAGTTTGCAACTACACCACCCTGGAATGTCACCCAGCGACTCGTTACTAAATGAATTTCCCCAAAGGCAGCACTGTTTATCTCACTGGAGATGTAGAAATAAAAATACAAAATTTTATTAAATCACCTACAAACCAGTCATACAAACAAATACCAAATACACCAGCCCCAATAAAGGTCAGCAGGTACTGTACACATACTTCACACTATGGCATATGCTGTACGGCCTCAAACAGCAAGTCATCCTCCCTTGTACCTACCCCTACCGCTAAACCTACTCATCACACACACACACACACACACTACCCCTAAACCTACCCATCACACACACACACACACACTACCCCTAAACCTACCCATCACACACACACACACACTACCCCTACCCCTAAACCTACCCATCACACACACACACACACACACACACACTACCCCTACCCCTAAACCTACCCATCACACACACACACACACACACACACAAACACACACACTACCCCTAAACCTACCCATCACACACACACACACACTACCCCTACCCCTAAACCTACCCATCACACACACACACACACACACTACCCCTACCCCTAAACCTACCCATTACACACACACACACACACACACACATACACTCATCTAAAGGATTATTAGGAACACCATACTAATACTGTGTTTGACCCCCTTTCGCCTTCAGAACTGCCTTAATTCTACGTGGCATTGATTCAACAAGGTGCTGAAAGCATTCTTTAGAAATGTTGGCCCATATTGATAGGATAGCATCTTGCAGTTGATGGAGATTTGTGGGATGCACATCCAGGGCACGAAGCTCCCGTTCCACCACATCCCAAAGATGCTCTATTGGGTTGAGATCTGGTGACTGTGGGGGCCATTTTAGTACAGTGAACTCATTGTCAAGAAACCAACTCATGGTTCAAGAAACCAATTTGAAATGATTGGAGCTTTGTGACATGGTACATTATCCTGCTGGAAGTAGCCATCAGAGGATGGGTACATGGTGGTCATAAAGGGATGGACATGGTCAGAAACAATGCTCAGGTAGGCCGTGGCCTTTAAACGATGCCCAATTGGCACTAAGGGGCCTAAAGTGTGCCAAAATAACATCCCCCACACCATTACACCACCACCACCAGCCTGCACAGTGGTAACAAGGCATGATGGATCCATGTTCTCATTCTGTTTACGCCAAATTCTGACTCTACCATCTGAATGTCTCAACAGAAATCGAGACTCATCAGACCAGGCAACATTTTTCCAGTCTTCAACTGTCCAATTTTGGTGAGCTCGTGCAAATTGTAGCCTCTTTTTCCTATTTGTAGTGGAGATGAGTGGTACCTGGTGGGGTCTTCTGCTGTTGTAGCCCATCCGCCTCAAGGTTGTGCGTGTTGTGGCTTCACAAATGCTTTGCTGCATACCTCGGTTGTAACGAGTGGTTATTTCAGTCAAAGTTGCTCTTCTATCAGCTTGAATCAGTCGGCCCATTCTCCTCTGACCTCTAGCATCAACAAGGCATTTTCGCCCACAGGACTGCCGCATACTGGATGTTTTTCCCTTTTCACACCATTCTTTGTAAACTCTAGAAATGGTTGTGCGTGAAAATCCCAGTAACTGAGCAGATTGTGAAATACTCAGACCGGCCCGTCTTGCACCAACAACCATGCCACGCTCAAAATTGCTTAAATCACCTTTCTTTCCCATTCTGACATTCAGTTTGGAGTTCAGGAGATTGTCTTGACCAGGACCACACCCCTAAATGCATTGAAGCAACTGCCATGTGATTGGTTGATTAGATAATTGCATTAATGAGAAATTGAACAGGTGTTCCTAATAATCCTTTAGGTGAGTGTATAAACACACACACGCATGTTGGGGCACCTATCATTATGAGGACATTCCATAGACGTAATAGTTTTTATACTGTACAAACTGTACATTATATCCCCCTTAACACTACCCCTACCCTAAACCTACCCATCACACACACACACACACACACACACACTACCCTTACCCCTAAGCGCTATATAAATAAAGGTGACTTGACTTGACATATAAAAACACACACACACACACATGCACATATAAACACACACACTCTCACACACTCACACACACACACAGCACTCATGAAGGAAAGACCGTCAGCAAAGATCCAACCCCTGCCTTGGGCTCTCAGCTCCTACAACAGAACAGAACTGAGTTACACACGACACTCAGAGAGATCATGATACCATACACACTCATACACACTCACACACACACACTCTCTCACACACACACACAATCCTCCAATCCACACAAACAAGATGCCCACAGCAATACAAGCAATCGATTTAGCACAACAATGTCTACAATACACAGAAAACATAATTACAAAATTACTGTTGCCATTCAGAAATCCTCTCCCATGGCCTCAAGGGATAGTAAAGTGTCTATCAAGTGCACACTTCAGAGTCTCTGTGGATTTAGTAGTTCATCTGGGTACTTTTCAGCCACTGTTTTTCAAACACTATGTATTCAGACATATTTTATATGGAAAACTTTCTTTAATAAAAACATCCCGTTGATTGCAATGTTTAACCTTTAGAATGAGTGTTTCACATTCTAAAGTTTAAAGCACAAAAACAACAGGGAGATGACTTCCTCCATTGGGAGGGGTGGATGATGCAGTAGAGGGCTGATGGGGAGGATAAACAGGTGCACACCTCCTCATTCTGACTTACTACAAACACGCAATGTTTTTGGTCTAAATATTTATCGTAAGGTCTCATAAGCATTATAGATGGTTTGTGTTTATTGATCTTAATTTACTGTTGTATCTTGTGCAGAGGACGAGGTTAAAGCCAAATGGAAAAACCTACGAGATACACACATGAGGAAAAATGCATTCTCCACTTATCGTGCAGGCGATCAATCGTTTCACGTTCAGTGTGCAAGCACCAATGGCTGATTGTCAGCACCTGTCTCAGGTCAATATAAATCAAATCATCATTGGCTTTTTTAACAAATGATGATGATGTTTCTTATTTTAAGTCAATCTGCTAAAGTAAATCTGTCTCTTCCTGTAACAGTAATTTCTCAATCTCAAACAATCGACTGCATACATCAGATAAGACGTACGTTTGTTTTCATGACAGGCTGGGATTTTCCCCAGAGTTTCTCTCATATCTTTTGAAACTGGTTTTCCTTGTTTTCACAGAGATCGTTTCAGAGCTGTTTCCTCAAGAAGCCAGTTTAGAGGGCAGATAAGAAGTGCATCACATAAGATGTGCGTGTGTTTTCATGACAGGCTGTGATTTTCCACAGAGTTGTCTCTTAAAACTGGTTTCCTTTCAGTCGGTTACGTCCGACCTACGTCTCCTTTCCCTCCTTCAGGGAACGAGGGTTACATACGTAAACGAGACGTTTCCCTTGTTTTCCCAGAGATGAGTTTCAGAGCTTTTTCCTAAGAAACTAGTTCAGAGGTAGAACAACAATTCTTCAAATGTCCCAAGACATTTGTCTGATCACTGTTTGGTTCATCTACAGGCAGAAACTTAAATCTGCTGAGCCTGTAGTAAGAACTGTAAAGAGATGGACCACCAAAACAGAGCGGGATTTGCAAGCCTGTTTCGACCGCACTGATTGGAGCCACTGATCTGGATGAGCTCACTGACACCGTGACATGTGTGTTCCCACCAGGACTTATTTAACCAAAGTCCAATAGAAGAGAGCGCATATTAGGGGAAGTTGTACAGCCACGCTTCTCTATGGTCTATGGGTTTGTAATGGTCCATAAAAGAATGACCGTGGCACTCTTTTAGATTAAAAAGCCTTTATTGCCAGATGGCTACATACAAAAAATCTAAAAACTCTCCAACGGGTTTCGGCCCATTCCTTCCTCAGGGAGAATCAATGATCAATACCTGATATTCTAAGGATAGATGGATTACTATTTTGCATCAGTTTAAAATTTTTGCCATGGGATATTCTTCATTACCTCTCCTGATGGCATATTTATGATCAGCTGATCGTCTTTTTGTTCTCCCAATATAAAACACCTTACATTGTAGGTGGTGGGGTGATAGAAGAGTAGTTTGACAATTGATCAAATGTTTGATAGAATAAATCTTGTACATCTAAAAACGTACAATTATCACAATTATTACAATGGTGACATTTAAAGCAACCCTTAGGTTTAACTCCTAACCGGAGCTTTTATGGGTGGGTAAATAGTTATGAATTGATTTGTCCCTTAAGGTTGTATTTAAAATAAAAATAAAAAATCAGGAAGCAGACTGGCTTACCCGACCGTCTGCTAGCTGTCTCACGTCACAGAAGTCAGATAAATCTGAGCACATAGAGACTCTTTCACCTAGATATTATCACATAGAGACTGTGTCTGTTCCATGAATTAGTAAATACAAAAAACCCTTGAACCCATTTAAGGGAAAAAATTTAATTGATGTTCAATAAATAAAAAACAGATGAACAAATGATAAAGCTGGGGCTGCTGAATATTCGATCCCTTTCCTCAAAAACGCTTATTGTTAATGATATGATTACAGATAATAATCTAGATGTGCTGTGTTTGACAGAAACCTGGCTAAAACCTGACGACTACATTACTTTAAATGAGTCCACCCCACAAGATTATTGTTATAAACACGAGCCGCGTCTGAAAGGTAAAGGGGGAGGTGTTGCTGTAATTTATAATAATATCTTCAGTATTACTCAGAAGTCTAGTTTCAAATATAATTATTTTGAAGTTTTGGTGCTTTACGTAACGTTATGTAGTGAAATTGATAAATCCCGTTTAACATTTGTGTTGGCTACTGTATATAGGCCACCAGGGCACAATACACACTTTACCAGAGAATTTGCAGATTTTTTATCAGAGTTAGTACTGGCTACAGATAAAGTCCTAATTGTTGGTGATTTTAATATCCATGTAGACAATGAAAAAGACGCATTGGGATTGGCATTTAGAGACATTCTAAACTCTATTGGAGTTAGGCAACACGTATCAGGACCCACTCATCGCCGTAATCATACTCTAGACCTAATATTGTCACATGGAATAAATGTTGATACCGTTGAAATTCTGCAGCAGAGCGATGACATCTCAGATCATTACCTAGTATCATGTATACTTAATTTAGCAAAGGCTGCAAAGCCGTCCCCTCGCTTCAAATATGGCAGGACTATCACTGCTGAGACTAAAGATTTCTTTATAAATAAACTTCCTCATCAGTTTCATCTCCTTAGCATCCCAGATAGCCTAGAGGAACTTGATGTTGCAACAGAAACTATTGACTCTCTCTTTTCCAGCACTTTAGACACAGTTGCTCCCCGGCACTTAAAGAAGATTAAAGAAAATAATGTGACATCAGAGAGCAGTGAAACGCCGCCTTAACCAAAGAAGAAGAGCGCCTAATTCTGTAGCCCCACCCACACTCTATATAGATTATAGATAAATAACATAGCCCTACGTGGAGCTAAACCGGATCGAACTTCCATGCAATAAACATGCAGCATAAGCGGATTCAGATTCCAATATTAGCAATGCATGGTTAAAATTTATTTATAGACATTGTGCGTTTGTTCCTTCATTTCACCACAGATTGTTTGTAAAGAGACTGGACTTGCAGACAGGATGAGATTAAAAAACGCTGATGTGCTTTCTATATTGGATCCGACAGGAATGGTGCAACACACTTATGTGAGTAAAACGTGTTTTTTATATGTGATAGTATTGCACTGTTACAGATCGTTTGATATCTACTGATTATGTGTACGTGTCTAACTGAACATAATAAACGATATCTTACCACGCTGTCACAGGCTGGAGTATCCTTTGTATTTGAGGTGTTGTTGGTTCATTGTCCTGGGATTCGGGATCGGACACGAACATGTATGGGCCAGGGCTCGCAAAGCCCAACGTCCCGAGGCTATGTGTTTTCCAGTGGGCTGCCCGATGGGCTATTTTAAATTGTGAAATAACATTTCTTTCTTGATGTGCGTTGTTCACTCTCGTGACTTGATATTTAAAGGAAAAATACAATCATGGAAGTTTTAATAATGCTGATTTGTCTGCAGTGACGTTTTTCAGATGCTTGTGTGTGTGTGTTAGTGATGCGGTTCACGGTTATATCGACCAATCGGGTGGGCCAAGTAATAAAAAATAACATTCCCATTAATTGTGGGTGGATGAGAGATAAATCATTGGGTTTGTTTGATAAAGACATTCTGCGAGCCCTGTGGGCGGATCATTCTGGTTGCCGATTTTCCACACATTTTCAAAACAATTCCCACATGTACTGATGGGGGAGCCGAAGCTCATTATAATGCAAAACTGTTATCCAATCATAGCACTGGGCGTTTACTTCCAAGTCTTCAGTACGGCACGCCCATAAAAACAGAGCGTTCCAGGAGCTAGGCTCAAAACCAGGGTAGAAAATAGCCTATTACTTATTCATTATGAGGTTTTTGAATGTAAAAACCACGCAAACATCATAAGTTGACCTCAGACAACAGTATAAAAAAATAAAAATAGCCAGTGATGACCCCTTTAAGTATGCTGGAAGGAAGTTAAAAGCTGCTGCTTTATTTCTTAACACCACTGATCTAACCACAACATGTTTCTTACATGTGTAAAAATGTTTTTATTTAATGTTTCATGCCCTGACTGCAGATCCATAACATACTGTAACAGAGTGTGTTATGGACAGTGTTACTGAGAGCTATAACACCGTCAAACTCTGTCCAACTCAAGTAATTGCCTGAATGTAAAGAAAAACATTTGACAAAGGAAAACATGATGGTTCTTTTAGAGGTGTCACTGGTTAAACAAACAATCCAACTTTTATTCAAAGTTTAGAATTTGGTCTCGTATCAATGCTCTATGCATCATAAATGGAGCATTTCAGTGGTTTACATACAGTATATATGCATTTATATCAAGATAAGTAAAAACTTTAAAAAGCTCTTGAAAGGCAGTTAAAAAAGCTTAAAGTGTGAAACTGATGTTGTAATTGAGCTTTACATAGTTTTACAATCTCCTTTATAGCTAACAGTGTGAACACTCTAAAGGTGTGGGTGTTTTAATCAGATGTGGTTATGTTAAAGGATTTTGGCGTAAACTAGGCGTAACGTCATGCTGCTCAGCAGGTCTGAGTTCTTTCTACAATTATTATTTTTGCACGCACTGCACACACTGTCTTCATTTCAAAATTAATTTTGTTTATTAATCGCAAAAGATTTCATTTCAAAAACATTTGTAAATTAAGTTTATAATTCCAACAAATGAAAATCCAAGCAAAAATAACAAAGTGGTCAAAAAACTGTGAGTCCATGACCGCTGTAGATTCATGTTGATTGTGTTGCCATAGAAACACATAATTCCCAGTCCAAGGACGTGAACAGCTCTGAATAGAAAGTCAAGTGGATCCACTTTATATTAAGTAGCCTTAACTACTATGTACTTACATCAAAAAATAAGTACAATGTACTTATTGTGTTCATATTGTATTGCAAAACACTTTTACTGATATTGAGGTGGGATACGGGTGAAGTTAGGGACAGGTGTGGTGGTGTGGGTAAGTTTAAGGGTAAAGTTAGGCACAGGTGTGGTGGTATGGGTAAGATTAAGGGTAAAGTTAGGCACAGGTGTGGTGGTATGGGTCAGTTTAAGGGTAAAGTTAGGGACAGGTGTGGTGGTGTGGGTAAGTTTAAGGGTAAAGTTAGGCACAGGTGTGGTGGTGTGGGTAAGTTTAAGGGTAAAGTTAGGGACAGTTGTGGTGGTGTGGGTAAGTTTAAGGGTAAAGTTAGGGACAGGTGTGGTGGTGTGGGTAAGTTTAAGGGTAAAGTTAGGGACAGGTTTGGTGGTGTGGGTAAGTTTAAGGGTAAAGTTAGGGACAGTTGTGGTGGTGTGGGTAAGTTTAAGGGTAAAGTTAGGGACAGGTTTGGTGGTGTGGGTAAGTTTAAGGGTAAAGTTAGGGACAGGTGTGGTGGTGTGGGTAAGTTTAAGGGTAAAGTTAGGGACAGTTGGTGTGGTATGGGTAAGTTTAAGGGTAAAGTTAGGGACAGGTGTGGTGGTATGGGTAAGTTTAAGGATAAAGTTAGGGACAGTTGGTGTGGTATGGGTACGTTTAAGGGTAAAGTTAGGGACAGGTGTGGTGGTGTGGGTAAGTTTAAGGGTAAAGTTAGGGACAGTTGTGGTGGTGTGGGTAAGTTTAAGGGTAAAGTTAGGGACAGGTGTGGTGGTATGGGTAAGTTCCCAGAGGAACTCGATGTTGCAACAGAAACTATTGACTCTCTCTTTTCCAGCACTTTAGACACAGTTGCTCCTCTGCGCTTAAAGAAGATTAAAGAGAATAGTCCAACGCCGTGGTACAACGAGCACACCCGGGCCCTTAAAACAGCAGCCAGAAAAATGGAGCGCAGCTGGAAGAAAACAAAACTGGAAGTTTTTCGCATTTCGTGGAAAGAGAGCATGATTTCATACAGAAAGGCCGTAAAAACTGCTAGATCTGCTTATTTCTCGACTCTCTTAGAAGAAAACAAACACAACCCTAGGTATTTATTCGATACAGTGGCTAAATTAACCAAAGATAAAGCTTCAACTTCTGATGTCTGCCAACAGCATAGCAGTAATGACTTTATGAACTTCTTTAATTGTAAGATTGATAATATTAGGAAAAAAATTATAACCATGCAGCCGTCTACTACTGTATCACATCAGACAGAGCATTGTAGTGTCACTGAGGAAAAATTACATTCATTCACTGCTATAGGAGAAGAAGAATTGGCTAAACTCGTTAAATCATCAAAATCAACAACATGTATGCTCGACCCTATACCGACTAAACTACTAAAAGAGATGCTTCCAGAGGTCATAGATCCTCTTCTTAATATCATTAATTCATCCTTGACTTTAGGATATGTACCGAAAACTTTTAAGTTGGCTATTATTAAACCACTTATTAAAAAACCGCAACTTGACCCTACAGAATTAGTCAATTACAGGCCAATCTCAAATCTACCCTTTCTGTCAAAAATACTAGAAAAGGCAGTGTCCTCACAATTATGCTCCTTTTTAGAAAAAAATGGTATCTGTGAGGTTTTCCAGTCAGGATTTAGACCACATCATAGTACTGAGACTGCTCTCATTAGAGTTACAAATGATTTACTCATATCATCCGATCGTGGTTGTATCTCTCTGTTAGTGTTACTCGATCTTAGCGCTGCATTCGATACCATCGACCACAACATTCTTTTGAATAGACTCGAAAATGATGTTGGCATTAGTGGAATTGCATTGGCATGGTTTAAATCATACTTATCTGACCGTTTTCAGTTTGTAGCAGTAAATGAAGAGATCTCACACCGATCACAAGTTCAGTATGGAGTACCGCAGGGCTCAGTGCTAGGACCGTTGCTTTTCACCCTGTACATGCTACCACTGGGAGATATCATTAGGAAGCATGGCGTTAGTTTTCATTGTTATGCTGACGATACTCAGCTCTATATTTCTTCACGTCC
The DNA here is from genome assembly GCA_039654625.1 of Rhinogobio ventralis. Lineage (NCBI taxonomy): Eukaryota > Metazoa > Chordata > Actinopteri > Cypriniformes > Gobionidae > Rhinogobio > Rhinogobio ventralis. The sequence goes on along the minus strand of CM077207.1, from coordinate 35,051,344 downwards.
TGACGAAACTTACCAATTCACAAGATTAACGGAATGCATAGCTGATATAAAAAATTGGATGACTAGTAATTTCCTGCAACTTAATTCAGAAAAAACTGAATTTTTAATTATTGGACAAAAAAACTCCACATGTAGTAACCTAGAATACTGTCTAACACTTGATGGCTGCTCTGTCAAGTCCTCGTCGTCAGTTAGGAACCTGGGTGTGCTCTTTGATACCAATCTCTCATTTGAAAGCCACGTTTCTAGCATCTGTAAAACTGCATTCTACCATCTTAAAAATATATCTAAATTACGGCATATGCTTTCAATGCAAAATGCTGAACAGTTAGTTCATGCATTCATGACCTCAAGGCTAGATTATTGTAATGCTCTACTGGGTGGTTGCCCTGCTCGCTTAATAAATAAACTGCAGCTGGTCCAAAACGCAGCAGCTCGAGTTCTTACTAGAACCAGGAAGTATGACCATATTAGCCCGGTTCTGTCAACACTGCACTGGCTCCCTATTAAACATCGCATACATTTTAAAATCTTGCTAATTACTTACAAAGCACTAAATGGTTTAGCTCCCCAGTACTTGAGCGAGCTCTTAACGCATTATACTCCATCACGTCTATTGCGAACTCTGGCCAGTTGATAATACCTAGAATATCAAAATCAACTGCAGGCGGTCGATCCTTTTCCTATTTAGCACCCAAACTCTGGAACAGCCTTCCTAGCATTGTTCGGGAAGCAGACACACTCTGTCAGTTTAAATCTAGACTAAAAACGCATCTCTTTACTATGGCATACACATAAAACATTTTAATTTATATTTTATTCAAATTGTTAGGCTGCATTAACTAGGTCAGCCGGAACCGGGAACGCCATCCTCAATAAACCCGGTGTGATGCCTCCGATCTTTCGAATAATCCGATCTAATATTACTTCTGACCTATAAGGCTGCCAAAATAATAAACATACACTGTTTGTTAATTGGCCAGAGGAGAACTGGCACCCCAACTGAGCCTGGTTTCTCCCAAGGTTTATTTTTCTCCATTAGGACACCTGATGGAGTTTTGGTTCCTTGCCACTGTCGCCTCTGGCTTGCTCAGTTGGGGACACAAAATTTTCAAATAAATATCCAAATAAATTTAATTACTAAACTAAATTATATCAACTACATTACTTGAATATACACTCACCTAAAGGATTATTAGGAACACCATACTAATACTGTGTTTGACCCCCTTTCGCCTTCAGAACTGCCTTAATTCTACGTGGCATTGATTCAACAAGGTGCTGAAAGCATTCTTTAGAAATGTTGGCCCATATTGATAGGATAGCATCTTGCAGTTGATGGAGATTTGTGGGATGCGCATCCAGGGCACGAAGCTCCCGTTCCACCACATCCCAAAGATGCTCTATTGGGTTGAGATCTGGTGACTGTGGGGGCCATTTTAGTACAGTGAACTCATTGTCATGTTCAAGAAACCAATTTGAAATGTTTTGAGCTTTGTGACATGGTGCATTATCCTGCTGGAAGTAGCCATCAGAGGATGGGTACATGGTGGTCATAAAGGGATGGACATGGTCAGAAACATGCTCAGGTAGGCCGTGGCATTTAAACGATGCCCAATTGGCACTAAGGGGCCTAAAGTGTGCCAAGAAAACATCCCCCACACCATTACACCACCACCACCAGCCTGCACAGTGGTAACAAGGCATGATGGATCCATGTTCTCATTCTGTTTACGCCAAATTCTTACTCTACCATCTGAATGTCTCAACAGAAATCGAGACTCATCAGACCAGGCAACATTTTTCCAGTCTTCAACTGTCCAATTTTGGTGAGCTCGTGCAAATTGTAGCCTCTTTTTCCTATTTGTAGTGGAGATGAGTGGTACCCGGTGGGGTCTTCTGCTGTTGTAGCCCATCCGCCTCAAGGTTGTGCGTGTTGTGGCTTCACAAATGCTTTGCTGCATACCTCGGTTGTAACGAGTGGTTATTTCAGTCAAAGTTGCTCTTCTGTCAGCTTGAATCAGTCGGCCCATTCTCCTCTGACCTCTAGCATCAAAAAGGCATTTTCGCCCACAGGACTGCCGCATACTGGATGTTTTTCCCTTTTCACACCATTCTTTGTAAACTCTAGAAATGGTTGTGCGTGAAAATCCCAGTAACTGAGCAGATTGTGAAATACTCAGACCGGCCCGTGTGGCACCAACAACCATGCCACGCTCAAAATTGCTTAAATCACCTTTCTTTCCCATTCTGACATTCAGTTTGGAGTTCAGGAGATTGTCTTGACCAGGACCACACCCCTAAATGCATTGAAGCAACTGCCATGTGATTGGTTGATTAGATAATTGCATTAATGAGAAATTGAACAGGTGTTCCTAATAATCCTTTAGGTGAGTGTATATGATAATTGAAATGAGCTGATGACATCAGTGTTTTCTCCAGAGCGGCTGTACAGCCGAATCAAATTCTGTTCATTATTTTCCTGTTTAACACTGTGAAGCTGCTTTGAAACAATCTGCATTGTAAAAAGCGCTATATAAATAAAGTTGACTTGACTTGACTTGACTAAAGTTAGGGACAGGTGTGGTGGTGTGGGTAAGTTTAAGGGTAAAGTTAGGGACAGTTGGTGTGGTATGGGTAAGTTTAAGGGTAAAGTTAGGGACAGGTGTGGTGGTATGGGTAAGTTTAAGGGTAAAGTTAGGGACAGTTGGTGTGGTATAGGTAAGTTTAAGGGTAAAGTTAGGGACAGGTGTGGTGGTGTGGGTAAGTTTAAGGGTAAAGTTAGGGACAGTTGTGGTGGTGTGGGTAAGTTTAAGGGTAAAGTTAGGCACAGGTGTGGTGGTATGGGTAAGTTTAAGGGTAAAATTAGGGACAGTTGTGGTGGTATAGGTAAGTTTAAGGGTAAAGTTAGGGACAGTTGTGGTGATATGGGTAAGTTTAAGGGTAAAGTTAGGCACAGGTGTGGTGGTATGGGTAAGTTTAAGGGTAAAGTTAGGGACAGGTGTGGTGGTATGGGTAAGTTTAAGGGTAAAGTTAGGGACAGTTGGTGTGGTATGGGTAAGTTTAAGGGTAAAGTTAGGGACAGGTGTGGTGGTGTGGGTAAGTTTAAGGGTAAAGTTAGGGACAGTTGTGGTGGTGTGGGTAAGTTTAAGGGTAAAGTTAGGGACAGGTGTGGTGGTATGGGTAAGTTTAAGGGTAAAGTTAGGCACAAGTGTGGTGGCATGGGTAAGTTTAAGGGTAAAGTTAGGGACAGGTGTGGTGGTATGGGTAAGTTTAAGGGTAAAGTTAGGGACAGTTGTGGTGGTGTGGGTAAGTTTAAGGGTAGGGTTAGGGACAGGTGTGGTGGTGTGGGTAAGTTTAAGGGTAAAGTTAGGGACAGGTGTGGTGGTATGGGTAAGTTTAAGGGTAAAGTTAGGCACAGTTGTGGTGGTGTGGGTAAGTTTAAGGGTAAAGTTAGGCACAGGTGTGGTGGTATGGGTAAGTTTAAGGGTAAAGTTAGGGACAGCTGTGGTGGTGTGGGTAAGTTTAAGGGTAAAGTTAGGCACAGGTGTGGTGGTATGGGTAAGTTTAAGGGTAAAGTTAGGGACAGCTGTGGTGGTATGATTAAGTTTAAGGGTAAAGTTAGGGACAGGTGTGGTGGTGTGGGTAAGTTTAAGGGTAAAGTTAGGGACAGGTGTGGTGGTGTGGGTAAGTTTAAGCGTAAAGTTAGGGACAGCTGTGGTGGTGTGGGTAAGTTTAAGGGTAAAGTTAGGGACAGTTATGGTGATATGGGTAAGTTCAAGGGTATTCAAGGGTAGGGTTAGGGACAGGTGTGGTGGTGTGAGTAAGTTTAAGGGTAAAGTTAGGGACAGGTGTGGTGGTATGGGTAAGTTTAAGGGTAAAGTTAGGGACAGTTGGTGTGGTATGGGTAAGTTTAAGGGTAAAGTTAGGGACAGGTGTGGTGGTGTGGGTAAGTTTAAGGGTAAAGTTAGGGACAGTTATGGTGATATGGGTAAGTTCAAGGGTATTCAAGGGTAGGGTTAGGGACAGGTGTGGTGGTGTGAGTAAGTTTAAGGGTAAAGTTAGGGACAGGTGTGGTGGTATGGGTAAGTTTAAGGGTAAAGTTAGGGACAGTTGGTGTGGTATGGGTAAGTTTAAGGGTAAAGTTAGGGACAGGTGTGGTGGTGTGGGTAAGTTTAAGGGTAAAGTTAGGGACAGTTGTGGTGGTGTGGGTAAGTTTAAGGGTAAAGTTAGGGACAGGTGTGGTGGTATGGGTAAGTTTAAGGGTAAAGTTAGGCACAAGTGTGGTGGCATGGGTAAGTTTAAGGGTAAAGTTAGGGACAGGTGTGGTGGTATGGGTAAGTTTAAGGGTAAAGTTAGGGACAGGTGTGGTGGTGTGGGTAAGTTTAAGGGTAAAATTAGGGACAGTTGTGGTGGTGTGGGTAAGTTTAAGGGTAGGGTTAGGGACAGGTGTGGTGGTGTGGGTAAGTTTAAGGGTAAAGTTAGGGACAGTTATGGTGATATGGGTAAGTTCAAGGGTATTCAAGGGTAGGGTTAGGGACAGGTGTGGTGGTGTGAGTAAGTTTAAGGGTAAAGTTAGGGACAGGTGTGGTGGTATAGGTAAGTTTAAGGGTTGGGTTAGGTGTAAGGGAAGTGTCGACAGTGTAAATATAAATGTAACTACAAAAATTTGTTACAGATGTAATTACATGCAGGTAATTTAAAAAATGTAAGTACAATGTAAAAACATATATGTACACAATAAATGCATTGTATCAAATGATTAATTAAAATATTACTACATAGTAGTTAAGGCCACCTAATATAAAGTGGTCCAGTCCAGTCACGTGTTGTCATCTCAAAACTACGGTAATTACAACATGGCGTGAACACTTATACATTCCTAACCCAACAGGTAAATAACAATTAACTAGGGCTGGACCAGAATATTCGAATATTCGTTCGGTGGGTTGGTATTAATATTCGCTTTTTTTGTTGTTGTTTTTTCGCACACCTGCCATCCCCCTCGAAACAGTTCTCATTCACGCTTGAATATGTTTACACTATAAAATCTGGCGAAATATAGCCTAGCCGTTTTAATAGGATGGACAGTTGAATAGAAACCCAACCTCGTTATACTTAATAAACAGATTTGCTTCTTCTTAGCCTAAGCGTTCCTTGCAACTGAGTATTCTCTGTCTAGAGTGCACAACTGCATGAGCTTATATGGAAGAAGCGCAGGCCTGAGCTGGCATTTTGGGTCAATCTGCGTTCGTTAGACATTGTGGAAAATAGAATAATAGAATCAAAATGTATTAGCCCGTTAGGGATGTGACAGTGAGAACATTTTCCCTCACTGTCACATTACAGTGCATGTGCACTGTGGGGCCGTGAATGAATGACAGTGTGCCCGTCACCATTTTACTTTCGGTTTAGAATTGGCACCAATTCTGGGGCGGGTTGCTTGAATGGTGGGTTCATTAGCCTATTATTATTATTAAATGAAAAACACAACAACAAAACAGTACAATGACAAACTAACTTAAATAGGTGCTTTTACATTTCACGTTGAGACCAAATCTTCCGCCGTCATCTTGTCATCCTGCTCCTCACTCTCGTGATGAATGAAATCTGACTCCTGCTGCTGATCTGTGCTGAGACTTCGGTAGACACGTTCAGTTTTTATTTGTAGTGTCTGTTCTCTAACTGAACTAAATGATTTTATTACTATAAAAAAATCTAAACTACGGTGGGGGGCAGTGCCGTGGTGGGCAAGTGATGTAACCGGTGTTATGCCTGTTACATCGCTGTGCGCCGCTTCTCCAGATTCCCGCCTTTATTAGAGAGAAGAATATGCTCAGCCTCCTCCCTCCGGTGTTAATTACTACCGAAGCTTCGAAGCTCAAAAAATGATATTCGGACCAGCCCTACAATTAACTAAATAAGTTCATAAATACAAATATAAATATGCACATGGTAGTAGTAATAATAATAATAAACAAATACATAACTTAAATAAATAAATAAATAAACTCCAATACATCATTATTATAGACAAATGGCTAAACATTCCAGCCCCTAATTCTTGTACAAGTAATTACAACAGATACTTCAGTAGACGTACCAAACATGAAGAAAAATGTTTAATTTTACATTGTTCATTTCAAGTCCATATGGTTGATAGATTTAAAATCAAACTCAAAAGTGTCACGTTTCTGTTTGTGTTTGGACTTTCAGTTTGTATTTTGATTCGTTCCTGTGCTCCTTTGTTCAGTTTCCTGCCACCCTTTTGTCTGTTATAATTAGTTAATTTGTCCCAGCTGTGTTTGATTAATTATCTAATTTCTGTTTGCTAGTTAAGATGCACCCTTGCTTTTAATCTCAGTCTGGTCTCCGTTGTGTTAATGTGTGTTTTCCCATATTGTGGCAAAAAGGTATTTAGACCTTTAATGTCCAAAATTGTTTAAAATCTTCTTTCAAAGAAAAAAGACAGATGTCATGCAGGTGTTTGGCATGGTTATCAGTATATATGACTCAGTGTAAACACAAATTCAAAAGTTTAAAAAATGTTTGATTCCAAAGCTGCTTCCATTAGCAGACATAGCTTTTGATTGGCCTTTCTAAGCCTTGAAATGTAATTGTGTATCAACCCATGGAACTTCCAGCTTAGCTAGCATAAAGTGCTGTATTTAGCTTTTGCTTCTGCAAGAAATAATGAAATGAGAATGAGGACTGCCCTCAAACTCTGATAGTATTGTCTCAGTCTATTCATTGCTGTAGAGTAAGAATATTTTTGGGGTATCATGAGATGATTGTCTGAAAAAGATGGATTTGTATAGGGATATCCCGACAGACTTTACAAAGTCAGTCAAGGTTGCCAGCCAGTCGTAACATTGTGGGCCGTGGGAGTGTATTAGCAGACATAGCTGTCCTCTGAGGGCGAAGAGCCAGAACACTGAACGGATGGCTAACCCACCCCACCCAGGTAGGCTTGGTTGATATTGTGGGCCTATGGGGGTACGGTAGTGATCAGTGTAGACCCTGAGATAATATAACTGAGAAAAGAGAATATTATACACCCACCAGACTCCTCCTGAATCTATAAAGGTAGACCTTTTACAGGAGCTAAATAATATAAATAGAGGAAGTGGCTCATGACCAAGATAGAGTTATGCCGTCGTGGTAGAAACCACCCAGAAGGTGACGGGTTTGAAAACCATTGCAGTAGGGAATATTGCCAATCCACATGATACAGCAGCAAATAAGTGTTTCAAAGAACTCCAAATTCCAAGCTCGCAGCTCGCTTCCCCCGGACAGCATGCCAAATACGCATTTCAATTTACTCTCTATAAATTATTTGTAAGTGTGAACTCGTGAATCTTGTCATGTTGACTCCACCAACCCAGCAAATCTCGATTGTCATATTTCTTGCTGGGGTTGAGGTTGAGGTGTATGTGGACCTCATCCACAGCTGTGTCATCACCCTGGGTGACATTCTCCCACTCCAATTCAAAGTCTGACAAGGCTATCTTTTTTGCTGCCGGTGGCGGAGTATCTAACGTCACCTCTCTAGCTGGCTGCTCAGTCGCATTTCCAACCGCTTGCTCAATACCTTGCGATCCAACTGTTTGCATCTTGCAGGATGCAAGAGTCAGGAGATATCAGACTCGAGAGAGAGACAAACAAACCGAAAAACAAGCCGTGTGAAGCTGTGGTTTACAGTGATTTAACAACAGCTAAAATATCTAAATATTTCATATCGATGTGTGAGTCTGAAATCTTTAATTAAAGACCAAAAAGAGGCAAAACCTCCCCTTCTGTTGCGTTCATTATTGCAATCTAGCCGGTTTTTCCAGTCATTTTAAGGGTGGATTTAAGGCAGTGCTGCAGGGCTAATGAAGGACAGTCATTCCACATCTGAACACACACAGCCTCTTCAGTGACTGGAAACTGGTATGTATCGCTCTTATAGTTCCTGAGTTAATTGTTACATGTAATTTAAATTGCTTGCAGGTTAATATGAGATTTATTAATCATTATGGTCATTATGATTTCCAGTGATGATGCATTTATGTGCTTTTCTTCTGCTGAGCTTGGCTTTGGCTCTTGGTCATGCATCAGCTTGGGTAAGTTAGATAGTGTTCAGTCATTGTCCACATTGCCATAGTTAAAGCGATGTACAGCTGCTGATATTTTACACTAAATCTGTTTCCTTTATGTCTTGTTTTCATATCTCATGTTCTCAGGACCAGCCAGGTAAGTCCAGTAGTCACATTAATCTGCTGTAAAGTTACTGTAATATGTTTCCAGCGTGCAGGATGAAATATCCTGTTTTAACTGCTCATTACTGCCTGATGAGGAGATGCTCATTTATCATCTTACTTTCATACAGTTTCACTAAAGTTACATTTGGTCAATCACTCAAAGCTCATTCCCTCTCTGTGTCTTTTGTTGTCTTCAATGTATTTTTCTCAAAGGCATTCCGGATATAAACACAGGTACAACTATTATATAATCTCAAGAACCCAAATACATTTATAGAAGCAGTAAGATAACTTTTATCTATTTGTGTTAATAAACTATTATTTTACTGATGTTTTATTGGAGCATATTTACTGTGATCTGAACACTCTTGTGGTATTAGGGTTAAATCTCACAGAAGGAGACATCATGGAGGTAAGTCTGTACATATAAATGGAGGAAAGTCTCTATATAGATAAGATCAGGAGACGTGATGAATGATCTGCTTTAAAGCCTAGGCAAGGGAGCGCCATTCCAGGGAATCTGTGGGATATTCCCGTCCCCTATGAGCTGAGTGTCAATCTCAGTAAGATTTCTGATTTCTCCCTTACGCTTTCATCAACTTTTAAACACTTAATGTAACTTTCATATTGTTTTCCACTCAGTTTAGTTTGTGTTTCTAGGTATGAACCGTAGAGGAGTCATTCTGAGAGCCTTTGAGCAGTTCAGACTGAAATCATGCATTGACTTTAAGCCCAGAGCCGCAGAAGAGTTTTACATCTCTGTGGAGAGTCGTGAAGGGTACAGTATGATTACAGTTACTCATCAACAATATTACTGATATATTATTATAGACTGACCTGATGTAGCCTGTGCTATACTCAATCTGTAGAGTAAATATCTGAGTTCATTATTTAACAGTCAAACTTTACTTTTCTTTTTAAAGGCTTTTGACCAATGAGGTATTTAAACACATATTGTATCTGGATATGAAAATAAATAAAGGTTTTTAAAGGGATAGTTCACCCAAAAATGAAAATTAGCCCATGATTTTGTCATATCTGTTTCTGGCGCTTGGTGGGACTTTTATGTTGTAGTTATCTGTGCCTAGTCTCTGTGTTCTTTTCTGTGTCCTGTGGCAATTTTGTAGTTCTTTGTAGTCTTTCATGTTGATTAGTTTCCCCAGGTGTTTCCCATTTACCACACCCCTCGTTACCTTGTTAAGCGAGTCTTCCCTGTGTATATATAGCCCTTGTTTTCTCTGTAGCTCGGTTGTTGTTTGTGGTCATGCAGGTGTTCCCTGTGTTTTGGTTATTTTTGTTCCTGATTCATGTTTTGATTGTTTATTTTTATTAAAGTCTCCCTGCATTTGGATCCCTCACCTCTGCCTGCCGTCTGTGTTCCGTAACAGATTTACTCCCCTCAAGTCATCCTAGGTGTATATGACATTCTTCTTTCAGGCGAATAAAATCTGAGTTATATTAATCCTGGCTAATCCAAGCTTTATAATGGCAGGGATTGTTTTTGAAGTCCATAAAAGTATATGGATATTTTTCTTACACAAACGCATCGATTCGCTTCAGAAGGCTTTATTAACCCCCGGAGCCGTGTGGAGCACGGACAGATGCACTTTTATGGACCTCAAAAACAATCACTGCCATTATAAAGCTTGGATTAGCCAAGACTTTTTTAATATAACTCAGATTTTATTTGTCTGAAAGAAGAATGTCATATACACCTAGAAGGTACACTTGAGGGAGAGTAAATCATGGGCTAATTTTTGGGTGAACTAAATCTTTATGAGATGTAGGTGATATAATTTGACTGGTAGTTTTATATGAATGTGCTGGTATCTCTGACTTGATTGGCAGGTGTTGGTCATCTATCGGACGCACGTCTCCTGGCGGTCAGACTCTTTCCATTGGAGATGGCTGTGGAATAAAAGCCATTGTTGAGCATGAGTTTCTCCATGCACTGGGATTCTCCCACCAGCACACAAAATATGACAGAGATGATTATGTGACCATAAACTATGGAAACATCATGAAAGGTTGCCATATTACTTTATTATTAATTTGCTTTACATACCGAGTGTCATTATTACTAAAGAGCGCTTCGAGAAAATAAGCCATTCCTTATGAACCATCACATTAATAACTGCTATAATCTTTATTTTCAGGGTATGAGAGTTATCTCAATAAATCCAGTGAGAACGTGTCCGTCACTCAAGGCACCCCGTATGATTATTACTCTGTGATGCATTTTGATAAAAACGCCTTCAGCAACGGTAACGGACCCACGATCATTACCAAGAGTCCTGAGTTCCAGGATGTGATCGGACAACTAATGGAAATGAGTGAATCTGATGTGATTGAGCTCAACAAACTCTATAAATGCAGTGAGTATTTGACAGTTCTCATTTGTGGCCTTTAATGGTTTTTGTTTTAATTTGAGGATTCTATGTAAGACTGAAAATGAACTTTCGCTTGCAGCCGGACCAATATTTGATCCCAGGGAGAGCAAGGGCCATTGTGATGAACTGAAATTGTAATGAATTGATGTTGTCTCAGTGTTTGTTTGTTTGCACTGCAGATTCCTCCGTCTCTTTCCTTGACCACTGTAGTTTTGATGATGAATCTCTGTGTCAGATGAGCGTCTGTTCTGCTGCTGATTACGGCTGGAAGAGAGTGAACTCAGTGAAGGGCATCAGTGTGACTGACCACACGTACTTGGGCAGAGAGCAGAACGGTGAGATCTATTACAGTCAGTCATTGAATGGAAAGTGTCTGTTTTGACATCACAGGAAGAGACTTTACTTATTTTAAATGAAGTTCGTAAACGTAAGTTAGGGAGGAGCGAGCCCATCTAATCTTTCAATCAACTGCCAGAGTATATAAGCAGCTGCTTACCTCCAGTTTCAGCTGTTTCAGCATCCGGTAGTGCCGTACTGAACAATGTCAGACACCTCAGGAATTTCCTTTGGACAACGAACTGTCCTTTCTTCCCAAGACACCAACAGTCACATCTTGCATAAGACTGGATTTCACGGATCCAAACATGGATACTGCCGCAAACCATGCAGTGCTCATACAAACCATGCTCCCGAAGACCATTCTCTCCTCCAGTTTTTACTGTGCCTCGTCCATCTTCTTCACAGACTTAATCTCTACATTCTACCGCTGCTAATCCAACAATTCCACCCATTTCAAAATGGTCCATCAACAGCCCATGCCAAGTCCTCTTCAGCTCTGGAATCTCTTTCTCCCACAGATCATCAAAAGCTCAACTCTACGATCTCTTCATTAGTTCTAACAACAGTTCCAGCATTCTAACAAACACTTCAACATCTTATAAAAGCAAGACTTAACCCTCATCCACTTCTGTTTGTCTCCTGGCCCGGTGATTGGAACGTAAACATTCTCAGCACGCTAATCTAGAGGTCCACTGCCATGGTCCAGGAACTACATCTGTGGCTCAGCCTGGCTAATATGCGGGAGTCTGAGCGAACACATTTCCTCAACTCCCCTATCTCCCAGGCTGGGCTATTCAGCAGGGCAGTCAAGGACTTTGCCCAACAGTTCTCGGCCGCAAAAAAGATAAAACGATAAAACACATTCTGCCCCGGCGGCCCGCTGCTGCCTCCACCCAGCCGTCAGCACAGGGCCAATCCTTCCCCTGGTGGAGAATCTTTTGTTTTCCCTTCATGAAAGAGCTGACTCATTCACCACTCTCAGCCCCCTCTGTCGCCAGACCCCTGTCAGACGAGACCCCCGTTAGACGAGACCCCCGTGGAACGCTGGTCCTTCCCTGCTCTGCTCTGTCAGGGCGTGGAATTCGACCCTGCCCACACCTCGGGATACTCCCACGCCTCCCATGTCTGGGCCGGTCATTTCGCTTCCTGTGGTTCACATGACCCCGCTGGTTCAGTTTTTGGAAGCCTGGCTAAAGCTTCCCAATCTGTCCAGCTGGCCTGCTCGCACCCTCAGGCTCGGCTATGCGATTCAGTTTGCACGGTCTCCTCCCCGGTTTCGGGGAGTCCGCTATACCATGGTGGGTGGCAATGCCCCTGTCATGCATGCGGAGATCGACACCCTACTGGCGAAGTGTGCGGTCGAGATCGTCCCTCCAGCCGAGATGAAGTCCGGCTTCTACAGCCCCTACTTCATTGTACCCAAGAAGAGCATTGGGTTACGACCAATCCTGAACCTGCGTGTCTTGAACCGAACCTTGCACAGGCTTCCATTCAAAATGTTGACAGCCAAACGCATTTTCGAATGCGTTCGTCCATCGGATTGGTTTGCAGTGATCGACCTGAAGGACGCGTACTTTCATGTCTCCATTCTTCCTCAACACAGGGGCAGGCATACCAGTAAACGGTTCTCCCATTTGGATTTCTCCTCGCGTCTTCACGAAAGTCGTCAAGGCAGCCCTTGTTCTCAGGCAACACGGGGTTCGCATCCTGAACTATCTCGACGACTGGCTGATACTAGGTCACTCTCAACTCTCCACTCACTTGGGCCATCGGGTCAACTGGGAAAAGAGCAAAATCTCCCCCGTGCAGAGGATCTCTTTTCTCGGTATGGAAATCAACTCAATCGCCTTGTTCGCGCAGCTTACGAAAGAGAGTGCACAGTCACTGCTGATTTGTCTTCACCAATTCGAGGGCAAGAGTGTGGTTCCACTAAAATTATTTCAGAGGCTCCTGGGGCATATGGCATCCATAGCCGCGGTCACACCACTCGGGTTGCTTCATATGAGACCACTTCAGCACTGGCTTTGCGATCGAGTCCTGAGATGGGCATGGCAACAAGGGCACGCTCCGGGTCCCAGTCACTCAGGCCTGCCTTCAGACCTTCACCCCGTAGCAAACCTCACTTTTCTACGAGCCGGAATGCCCTTAGAACAAGTTTCCAGGCATGTTGTTGTATCAACAGATACAACGGGCTGGGGTGCCATGTGCAATGGACATGCTGGCGAGGGCTCCTGGAATGGACCCCAGTGCCTATGGCATGTCAATTGCCTCAAGTTGCTGGCTGTATGTCTTGCCCTGCACTGCTTTTGAGCCCTGCTGAAGCACAAACACGTACTGGTCCATTTAGACAACACGGCGACAGTAGCGTACAACAACCGACATGGTGGTCTACGCTCCTGCCGGATGTCGCAACACGCCCGCCATCTCCTCCTATGGCGTAAGAAGCATCTGAGGTCGCGTCGTGCCGTTAACATCCCGGGAGACTTGAATCGTGCAGCCGATGAGCTCTCACGGTTTCAGCCACTTCTGGTGGAATGGAGATTCCATCCCCAGACGGTTTAGCTGATTTGGGAACAGTATGGCGACGCACCGTTAGATCTGTTTGCCTCTCACGACTCTTCCCATTGCCGCTGGTATTACTCCCTGACCAAGGGGACCCTCAGCACGGATGCATTAGCGCACAGCTGGCTGTGGGGCCTACGTAATTACGCGTTTCCCCCAGTGAGCCTTCTCGCACAGGTCCTGGACAAGGAGCAGGTCCTATTGGTTGCCCCATATTGGCCCGGCCGGACCTGGTTCTCCAAACTCATACTCCTTGCGACAATCCCTCCCTGGTCAATTCCCCTGAGGAAGGACCTCCTTACTCAAAGACAGGGCACCCTATGGCACCGATGTCCCGATCTATGGAACCTACACGTGTGGGCCCTGGACGGGACGCGGCAAGTTTGAATACCCTACAACCTCCGGTGGTGGCTACCATCACTTCCGCTAGGGGCTTGTCCACAAGGCAGACCTATGCGTTGAAGTTGAACCTCTTCGTCACCTGGTGCTCTTCTCGCCGAGAAGACCCCAGGAAATGGCTGATCGTGTCCGTGCTCTCCTTCCTCCAAGAAGGGTTGGAGTGAAGGCTGTCTTCCTCCACACTGAAGGTCTATGTGGCCGCAATATCGGCTCACCATGACCTGGTGGACTCAAAAACGGTAGGACAGCACAACCTGATCAGGTTCCCGCAGGTTCCTTAAACACTTCCTCTACAGATGCCCTCTTGGGACCTCGCAGTGGTTTTGTCTGCCCTGCAGAGAGCTCCCTTTGAGCCCTTGCAGTCCATAGAGTTGAAGTTCCTTTCAATGAAAGTGGCGCTCTTGATTGCCCTGGCTTCCATCAAGAGGGTAGGGGACCTGCAGGCATTATCGGTTGACGAAGCGTGCCTGGAATTTGGGCCGGCTAACTCTCACGTGATCCTGAGACCCTGGCCTGGATATGTGCACAAGGTACCCACCTCTCCTTTCAGGGATCAGGTGGTGAACCTGCAAGCGCTGCCTTTGGAGGAGGCAGACCCAGCCTTGGCACTGCTCTGTCCAGTACGTGCCCTTTGCACTTACGTAGACCGGACGCAGTGTTTCAGGACCTTAGACCAGCTCTTTGTCTGTTAAGGAGGGCAGCAGAAAGGGAAGGCTCTCTCCAAGCAGAGGTTGTCTCATTGGATGGTGGACGCCATTGTCCTGGCATACCAGGTTCAGGGCCTGCCATGCCCCCTAGGGGTTCTCTTGGGCTTTAGCTCATGGCACCTCGCTAAACAGACATTTGTAGAGCTGCAGGCTGGGTGAAACCCAACACATTCGCAAGATTCTATAATCTCTGAGTGGAGCAATTTTCCTTCCGTGTACTCGCTCCAAGTGGCCAGTAACTGGACAGGCTCAGGTGTCATCGCTTGCTGCGCCATTCCACTCCACGGACTGGATGCATGCACATTTTCACTCAGATGGGTTTCTCAGTAAGCCCTGAGTTCCTCCAGCACTGTTGAAGCCGACACCAGACAGAGTGCACACCAGCTTGGTCAGCCCTCGTGTTAGGCTAGGTGCCGCCATGTGCATGGTTCCCCCGCTGGTCAACCCCCACATGTGTATTTCCACGGTAAGTCTCCAAGGAAATGTCTCCTTTCCTTCCTTCAGGGAATGAGGGTTCCCTGAAGGAAGTAATTTGAGCTTTATTTCCTACAAGCTTTTCGCAGCTAAATGCGCCGCCCGTGTCAGCCATTAGAACCAATGTCCATATTGGGGAGCTCTGGACTTCATATGTCCCTCACTCAAGGAGTGACCGTAACCAGATTTTCACCTCAATTTCAGGCCGACAAGTGTGTAATACATCAGGTTTAATAACAGCTTTAATAGATCAGGCTGCAACAGACAACGATGCCGCTTCCTCCACGTCTGTAATATCTTTGGCAGAGCTCATGCCCATTCCATTTGCCCTGTATGCCGCTCCTCTGCTAACCTTCTCCAATCATTATTTTCTCATTAGCTAGAAAACTGGACAACCACCCAGACAAAAACTTCACCCAGTTACTTCTTTCACCCAACATAGTGGAAGAATTTTATTTTTGTCAAAAATTCTACTGGAAATTCCCAACCCAGTATCAATAGTCTAATTCCATTAGATGAATTCTCCCTGCACTATGTACCACGACATAGCCCAAGCAATCATTCTCATTAATGCTGGTTTTGGAGCCTGGATAGCAAAGGTTGACATTTTGAAGTCATGCCCATTCACCCAGATTTCTGGCATCTGTTTGGCATTTGTTGGAACGAGAAATTCTTTGCGGTCCGTCGAACTTTGTCCTGTCAAATTCCAAGCTTCTCTCCCCAAAGAGAAAATAGATAACATAATCACAAATGCATCAAATTTGCTAAACGCTAACCATAGTAGCAAGCATGCTTTGCTTTCTTTCCTAGGCCACCTAAATTATGCATTGCACATAATTCCCCAAGGCCGGCCTTTCATTTCCCACCTGCTAACACATGCTTCCTCAGCCTCCAGTTTAGAACACATAATTTCACTAGGCCAACTATGTCGGGCAGACTTGAAATTATGGATCACCTCAAGCAATGGAACGGGATAACCTTTTTCTACAACGATTTTTTGCCTCGACCTTGCAACATCATCTTGTTCACTGACGCTGGCCCCTCCACAGGTTTTGGAAGTTTCTACAGAGGACTCCAATTGTATGTGATTCTGTTAAGTTTGTTACATTTATAAATTAATGGCTGATCATAGGATTAGTTGTGATTTAATTTAGATTGTTGACTTTCTTAGTATATCTTATTTTCAAATATTCGTTCATCAAGGGACCCAATATCAAACAGAGACTGAATGCTCGTGAAAATTACATTAGCTCACGGACACAAAACCGCTAGTTCTGATATTAGTCAGAGGATTGCAGAGTGAATATTTTACCTTTAAGTGGTCGCACCTGCTTACTCAACAAAAAGTGTGATTTGATTAATAGACACGAAAGCTGCAACTTGCTAATACAGTGATAGTCAGAAAGCAGATTATCCCGCATGCTGCGCTCCATGCTTCAGTCGTGGGGTCCTCAGTTTGATCTATTCTGGCAAAAGATTTGCGGAAATAACGGACTCCATACTAGAATAATGATTTCAGAAAAATACAAGGTAAATCAAGATTAATGTTTATTTTAGCCAGGCAAAACCAAATAAAGGAATTAAAAAGAATCCATTATACACAACTGATCAGCATACAATATAAAACACAATTACAAAATAATGTAAAAATAGTTTCAAAGAGTCATCATTACCTGGCAATAGAGACACACCGCAGCAGTGTGGGAAGTTCTGATTACAGATGCTTCCCTGAGTGGTTTACCAATTCCCTTTAAATACTCAACCAGAACAAAGAACAATAAACATATAGCACCCAAATATTTATGCAACTTTTGGTTGAACTTTTCTCGTGCCCAAATGGTCACGCGTATCTTTGGGGGGTGACAGCAAATGTTTATCAAACGATCTTTATGAGCATCTCCACACCAGGGGAACAAGCCCTGTTTTCTTTATTATGACCTGTTCTACTGATGTGAGAATGAAACCCCTTTACCAATCGCACCAAACGTATTTATATTGACCACAAAGAAACAGCTTGTGACAGTATCTGTGAGATTTGCATGATTGTGTGGGCCCTGAGAAAGAGAGGGTGAGAGGGTCAGGACTCGGCAGGGGGAAAGATAAGATTGGGTCAGGTGGAGTCTTGTTTTCTCTTGTATTCAGATGAGTGAAGTTTTATTGTCTTATTGCAGCATAGATCTCTTGAGTTCGTTCTCAGGTGAAATCCATTCTTACAAGCTCACTAATACTCCTCAAACTGCTGAATCAAGCTGTATCCCATAGTAGTAGCAGCCTAATTATGGAGTTCCGATTGGTCAACAAAAAACATTCTGTTTTACTGTGACAATTCTGCCACCATCCACTGTCTTAGCATCTGCCTAACCACTCTCCTAACAAAACAAGAACCCTATATGCCATGTTCAATTTGGCTTTTTTTGGCTTACTCAGAGTCGCAGAACTCACCACCAACTAAAAATTCAACCCAGCTATCCATCCTACATTCTCTGACCTCAACAGATCCAACATCCCAACCAAAAATTTCTCTTCCCATTCCTTCCGCATAGGGGCAACCACCACAGCAACTCAGAAGGGCCTTTGCGAACACCAAATTAAAATGATAGGTTGATTCGACTTGCAGTGTGGGCTCTACTGTTTTGATTGCAGAGTGAAATATCCTTTTTATACATATCAGAGGCTCTCTCCTTCGAAGCGCAGTGGGAGCTCTCCCGGTCTAACTGCAGTGTGAGCTTTCGGTTTGGGTGGCGTGGGGGCTCTCCCTTTCTGAATCGTTGTGTGGGCCCTCCTATCCGAACAAGCGGACTGGAGATACCAAGGATCAGATGTCCTTTGGGCAAAGCGGGCCATATGTGATCTAAACCCCTGTATCGGAAGGATGTTAGCTCTGCATTTTATCTACACTCCGTAGGCTCCCTCTTTCTGTGGTAGGGAGGTTCACTTTGGACATCAGTGGCCTGTTTCCCTTTAGGGACGAAAACCTCCTTTCCCATCTGTGACATCTGGGGGCCCCATGTTCTTTTGACTTCATGCACTACGTGCAGCAGGGTGTACTCCAGCCATGTACTTAAACCTCCAGTCCCAAGATACTCTGGCAGGATTCATTTTAGAATGTCACCCTAATCGAAGCCCCATGTTGTTTACACAGCAGCAACAAACAGAGGCACACTCTTTTCAAAAACAGCTCCTGCCGGAGCACCGCTCATAGTTCCACATTGTGGACATAGTAGGGAGACACGTTCCAGCCCAGCTCGCGCAGGAGCCCTGTTAAATATCACTGCCGCAGCAGTGTTCATTCATGACTCCATGTCGATATACTCAGCTTCCTCGTTTTTCAGCATAAAAAACACCAAAGCCACTTGACATCTCTCATCACTATTCTTCATACCGCTTTTTTTGTACTCCTTTTGAGGGATATAATGCTTTAAACATTTAGGTAACCTGTATACTTAAATCCTTAAATAGAGCCCCTCATCAGTGGACAGCAAGCCAAATAAGTTTAACCTAACCCTATCTTAAGGATTATATGGGCAAACAAACTTGTTAACTGCCAAAAAGACATGCACTTCACTTCCATCCACAGTTGCAGTCACTGTGCCACCCAGTTCCCCAAACTATACACCTGTTTTCATGCCTGCAGGGTCTTCTTTGTTCATGCACTTCAGCACTGAGGGCAGAAACCAGGGGGACGCAGCCAGATTGGACAGCAAGACACTGACCCCTACAAGAGACTGCAAAGTCCAGTGCCTGCAGTTCTACTACTATCACAGCGGGAATGAGTCTGACCAACTCAACATCTGGATCCGAGAGTACCAGAATGAAGCAGACAGCACAGGAACTCTCAGACTTATGGATCAGATCACAGGTCTGTCTCTTCTTTACACACTCATATAGGCCTGTATCTCAGTGTGACTGACCGCTTCATTTCTTGCAGAAACCCCTGGGAATTACTGGAAGCTGCATCATGTGCAACTGAACGCCAATAAATCTTTCCAAGTTGTGTTTGAAGGCCGTAAAGGAGCAGGAAACTCCAGTGGAGGCTTCTCACTGGATGATATCAATGTTTCAGAGACCGAGTGTCCCCACACATGGCAGATAAGGGACTTTGAGAAGGAACTGAACAGTGGGTCGGACTATTTCATGAGTCCACTGTATTACTCCAGTGATGGTTATCGCTTTTATGCTGACATATTTGTGTCAGGGAATGAACTTTTGATAGATGTCTATTTGGTATCTGGTGCAAATGATGAGCAGCTGCAGTGGCCTTGTCCATGGAGGCAAATAACCGTACAGATCCTTGACCAGAATCCACACATACAGAAGCGCATGTCCTTTGAGCAAAGCATCACCACTGACCCTAATTTGATATATGGTTAGATCTTTAATGCAATCTGATTATATTTCTGTCATTTTTCATGTGTTTATATGCAACATCTTACTTAGATGAGAATCAAAGTTATTATCTGTAGCTTTTAGGGTTCTTTTAAAAGCCATGTTTTGTTCTAACAGACAGCTATTACTGGGACAATCCTCGAAACAATGGACGTCAAATCAACATCGGTAATGAGTCTGTATTTATGGGTGGAATTGCATATTTTAAGCTCCTCACAAAAGATGATCTCACTAGAAGAGAGTTTATCAAGGGTGGTGACATCATACTTCTCATCACCATGCAAGGTAGGATTTGAGCTCAGAGAACAGGTTTAACTGCTGTATTAAGAGCAATTATGATTGGGCAGGAATGGTATTTTCATTGTGTCTTACTTTCTGAGATCATCTTTATAAATGTTGTGTACCGATCCAGATATCTCTGGGCTGCTTCAGAACGACTCTCTACCCTGCTCTAAAGCAACAGTGAAGAACTTCAACATTTCTACTGACAGTGCCCAGCTGGGACCATGTGCTTACAAGGTGAATATCCTTTTAACCTCTATTGTACTCCTATTCAAAATACACAGATCAATAAAATTAATAAATAACATTAACTCTTAGAACGATTTAGAACGATAATCAAAACACAGATGGAGTAGATTGAGTCCATCAACACCCCTAATGCTTGCACAGTCCTACAGCTCGTCCTGGGTTGACATTTCATTCAGTGACATTAGGCAGTTTTGATTTATATGCTGTTTAATGTTGATGATCGTGTTATTTTACAAATGAATCTGCTTACATATGATATCGCTTGTTTCTGCTTCCTCTCAGCCTGTGTTTTTATCTGGAGATTCTGTACCCTTTCAGAAGATGTGTCATAGTGCCCCCTACTGTAGAAGAGAGAAAACATGAAAGCCGGAAATTTCTGTCAATGGCAGGGAAAATGTTAAAAAATAAACACTACATTTAAGAAATAATGTAGGAAAGAACATGCTATATTGTATGAATATAGTCACATCTGTAAGGCTGGAAGCTTTAAAAAGAAGCGCCTTCTCATCCAGCATTAATTTGAATGGGCTGTAACTATCAACTCTGCAGTGGATATTAATATCCACACAATAGAGAAATACTATTTAATAGCCAGGTAACATAGTTTAGCAGTTTAAGACGTTAAATTCGTAAGCACATAACACAAGAACCCTTATCTTTAAATACAAACAAAACTTTATTGATTCCTTTATTGAACAAATAAAACTAATATCTAACACAAACACACGCACACACACATTCACACCAGTTTCAGAAAGGAGAAAAGTGAGGAAAGAAGTTTTAAGAGTGAAATGATAAAATCCCAAGTTTCTAGCAATATTGCATTTAAAACACATGACCTGAACGAACCATCAATCCTTAATTTAACCCTCCTATCGTTATCTATTAAACTTGATATCAATGCACCAGTTCAGTTAGAATCTGGAGGTATTACTTGCGTTTGTAGCTCATATTGTCTTTGAATGGGGATTCCCTTTTCCTTGGTCCTGGCTGCAGAGGGGTCCCCCGGTTCTTTGATTCGCTGACGGTCTTGTCATGTCTTTGATCGACGTCTTGGAAAGCCAATAACGTTGCGTGTTGGCAGATGGATGGAAAGTCTCGTGGATGTTGTTTGAAGTTGAAGCGCGCTCTGCTGTAGATTCGTTGAGCGAAACTTTGCGGCAAAACATAACTTAGAACACGAGACTCAACAGAAATAAAAAAAACTAAGTAAAAGAAAGGAAAGTGAGACGAGAGTATTTAGATGGCTCGAATGAAATAACCCATTTTCTCCATGACATGGCGATGCAGACGACAACAGTACTACAGCGAGAATAAGTTATGCCTTCTTTCATTTGGGCAGTGTTATGAAAAAAATATATATCTTTATCATATGGGCTTTATAAACAATAGGTGTCTTATGAAATTTAAATCAATATATGATTTAACAAACTATGATTTTTACATCATTTTGAAGCAAAAACTCTAGGCAACAACATCCATTAGTCAAAAGTCTTGTGGATACATATTTACTATGCGTTTTGTGGTCTTATTTCAATTACTTAAATTTTTAGTTTTTCAAAAATGTTATTGTAATGTAGTTCATATGTTCAGGGAAGAAGGAGGCGGGAACCGGCGAACATTTAAAGACTTATAAAAAACTAATAAAAATAAACACAAACTAAAAAGTAAAAGCGGCAGTCATCCGTGAGGGGCTGACTGTGTTTACATAACAAAACGTAAACAAAACACGACGTAAATTCCAGGCCTGGTCCTCTCTTGTCCTTCACTGTCGTCGCTCCTCCTTTTATGCATCCAAGCTCCTCCGTGAGAGATCCGAGACCGGTATGACGCGCAGCTGGCGCTCATCATCAAAATCACTCCCCGGCCTCGTGTCGCGCTCTCATGGCTTTTGCTCGCCCGGCTCGTCACAGTTATTCTCTCAAAAATACAAGCATGTACATGTTTATCCCGAGGCTTACAGCAGTCAGCCACATCCGGGGCATATACAGATCAGATGGTGGACCTGCGCCTAGACATGACCAATGCATCCCTGAAATGTCTGCAGAGACCATGTCAGTTAAACTCCCCCCTATAAATGCCGCATCGACACGCCATCCTCATTAAACCCGTCTCACAAAATTTTCAACTATATTACTGATCTGCCCGCATTGACACTATATGATAACTGAAATTAGCTGGATGACATCACCGTTTCACCAGAGCGGCTGCACAGCCGAATCAAATTCTGTTACAATATTTTCCTGCTTAACACTGTGAAGCTGCTTTGAAACAATCGACATTGTAAAAAGCGCTATATAAATAAAGCTGGCTTGACTTGACGAGTGTAGCTCTAGCTTCTGTGCCTTCAGCAAGCGATATATGTGAAATTGTGTCTCTTATTTGGTGTTGTCTGTCTACCATCTCTATATATAATTATGGTGAGCGAACAGCAATTCAAAATGTGTTCATCCCTGTCCTCGCTTCATTAGGGGTGGGGATACACACAACCTTTGTGTTGTTTGTTTGGGAGCAGAGCATGCACAGTCAGCGCTGGAGGGTGCTGGCTGTGTACACTGTGAACAGCTTTCACTACGGACGCTTCACTCCCGCCTGGCGCTCCTATTCCTTGATAGTTGGCCATAAAGAACATGGATATGGGGCAATGCCTAAGGTGGAACAGATGCTTGCAAGCTGTCTCTCCCCTCAGTCTACAACCTGCCCACCAAAGCCAAAGTGGTTCTGACCGCCATATGCAGACACTGGTCAGGCTGCAGCTTGCCTCCACACTATGAGCTTGCTGCAAGCCTACCAGGCAGATTTGTTAGGAGACCTCGATGAGGGCAGGGGAATTGGCCCTAATGCAGTCACAGGGTTGCGTCGGGCCACAGATCTTTCTCTCCAGGGCACCAAGGAGATGGCCAGATCCATCTGTCGTGCTATAGGCAGCCCTGGTGGCCATGGAAAGGCATCTATGATTAAATCGAAGCGGCATTAAAGAGAAAGACAAGCCCTTTCTTATGGAAGCCTGCTATTGCCCACTGGTATCTTTGGAGATGCTGACAACACAGTCATCGAGAGGTTCCAGGAGGTCAACAAGCAGGTGGCGACGTCCCAAAAGCTCCTTCCCTGCCGCTCTCAGGTGTCCAGCCCCAAACATCTAAAGCCAGTTCCTCATCCTGTGATACACAAAAGCAGAGCGTTGCTACCCGAGCTCCCCCCCAGAGAGAAGGGGAATTGGGAAAGCACTCTCAACTGCAGCCTTCGAGTGATAAGACGGATCTGAGGAGCATCCTCATCGCCAAGAAGGCTACGGGAGAGAGGTCCTAATGCCAACCCTGCCACCTTGCGTGCTTCAGGGTGCAGCAGTCTCTGGCGAGCACTTATCTCAGTGTCTGCCCTGAAACGTAGCGGCGCTGGGATTCTCGCCCCCTCTGAGGAGGGTCTCAGAGCTAGTTGGTAAGTGTTATGTGGGAGTGTTCTAATCTGTGTTTCATTGCAGTTTCCCTGGTAGCTCACCTGCAATCAACCGGTTAACTGGTGTCACCTGAAGGGAGCCTTTTCAATCTAGGACACATGCTCTCTCGCTCTCTCGTCTTGCAGCCAGCACTGCAGTAGCAGTGGCAGTGTTTTTGTCTCTACAGTCCTTTTTTCTTTTTATAATTAATAAATTTATTTTTGATTGGCAGATTTCTGTCTTTGTGTCCTTTATGTTGCATCCCTAGAGCCAGGGTTGTAACATAATGGGGGCTCGTCCAATTTGGTTGGTAAAAAACATTTGTTTTTTTAATATACTTTGGGACTGTATTTGTTTATTCCCTTTGGTTGAGATATTTTGGTGAGTATGGTTGTCTTAGTATGGGTGAGAGTTCCACCTGGGTTGAAAATTCAATCCCTCCATTGGTTCACTCTTTTGTTATTTTTCCTTTTTTGTTTTTGAGGTTATTCTGGGTGGAGACTTGTTCTCTGTCGGGGGTAAGCATTCAGAACTGTGACCATTGATTATATGGCTCATAGTTGCTGAGCTTTTGCTTTTAAAGTCGCCTCATGCCCGTTACATCTCAGAAGATAGATAGGAGTTAGAAATGTTAGGCAGCTATCCGGTGTATCTCATGTGTTTTGTATTGTATTTGGGCTCAGCAACCATGCTCACTTTTTTTGATGGGAGTGAAAGGGGAATACTACTTAAGTGTAGTTAGTGTTGAGTTTAGTAATGGCTTCTTTAGAAGATTTCTTAGAGGAACCTTCAGAAGAGTTACTTGAGGTTTTCACGAATGATCAACTTTTGCAGTTGTCCTCTCATTATGATATTCCCATCATAAGTAGTGAGAAGCGACTGAAGGATAGTGTGAAGGAAATCATTAGAAGTGTTTTGATTGACAATGGTATTTTGAAAGTTAAGCAGGTTTCCGAACCCAAACCATGCCTCCTCCTTTGTCTGAAGCTGCAATTGAGCTTAGGCTCAAAGAGCTAGCTTTCCAGGAGAAACAGCTAGAGGTTAATAGAAAATTAAGAGAGAAACAATTGGATCTTGAACATGAACAGTCTCTTAAGGAGTTGGAATTGAAAGCTGCTGCTTTAACTCCAAGAGGTGATGTTTCTCCATTTGATGTTGGAAGATATATTAAGTTAGTCCCTTCTTTTTTCTGAGAAGGATGTTGAAAGATATTTTTCTCATTACGAACGGGTGGCAACCACATCAAAGTGGCCTAGAACTGTGTGGACTTTGCTTTTACAAAGTATCTTGGTAGGTAAAGCTCAGGAAGCTTATTCTGCTTTGAGAAGAGTGCTAATTATGATGAGGTTAAAGCAGCTATATTGAGGCATATGAGCTGGTTCCTAAAGCTTACCGCCAGCGCTTTCGAAGTACAAAGTCTGCTCACGACACTTATGTTGAGTTTGCAAAACAGAAGGATCATCTGTTTGATCGGTGGTGTACATCTCAGAAGGTGGAAAGTAAGGAACATCTTATGAAACTCATTTTGCTTGAAGAATTTAAGAACTGTTAGCCTGATGTAGTGTCCGTTTATTTGAATGAGCAGAAGGCAGTGACTTTAGAACAAGCTGCAATCTTGGCAGATGAGTTTGTCTTAATTCATAATGTAAAGTTTGGTGACAAACAAGCTCCAGAGGTTCAGGTCCAGAGTAAGCACAATAGGTCTCGTTTTGTAAAGTCTGTGCCCTTTGCCTCATCACCTGCCAATAAAATGACTAATGATGGTTTGATTCCAGAAAGGGCTTGTTTTTATTGTAAGAGACCAGGCCATCTTATCACAGATTGTCCTGTTTCTAAGTAAGAAACAGAAATCCACAAAGACTGTAGCATTTGTAAGCCCTGTGCCAAGCCTTCCTCTGGCATCTTCAATTGTTAATGTTTCATGCAAGAAAGATGAGTTGGCTGGCTCATCATCATTCTTGATAAATGGTTTTATGTGTCTGTCTTCTGATCCTGAAAACAGGCAAGCTATCAAGATCTGGAGAGATACTGGAGCTTTTAAATCTGTGATTCTACGTCGACATGTCTTGTCCTTCAATGAAAAGTCAGCTTGAGGTTCAGAGGTAATTGTTAAAGGTTTTGGTGGAGGATTTTTGTGCCTTTACACAGCATTAATCTCCAATCAGATTTAATCTCTGGGAATGTTGATGTTGCACTTTGTTCCCAGATTCCCATAGACGCTGTGTCCTTTATTCTAGGGAATGATTTAGCTGGTGGGAAAGTATTAGCTGTCCCAGAAGTAACCTCTACTGTCCTCAAATCAGATGGTCCATATGAACTTGAATTGGCATTTCCAGAAACTTTTCCTGTTTGTGCAATTACTCGTGCAATGTCGGCTAAGAGGCATGTTGAAGACAAATCTTCTGTAATACCACTTTATGATACCTTCATGGCCCAAGGTGACATGAACTTGTGAGGGGGTGGAAAGATGTTTCCATCTCGTGAACAGTTGATACTTCAGCAAAAACAAGACCCAACTTTGTCACCGATGTTTGAAGATGTAGTGTCCAATGAAGTACTATCAAATGTTGCTTCTGGCTGTCTTGTTAGTGATGGTGTTTTGATAAGGAAGTGAGGATGACTGGAGTAGTGTGTTTCAAGTAGTGGTTCCAGAAGTTTATTGATCTGACATATTGTATCTTGCCCATGATCATTGTCTGTCTGGCCACTTGGGGGGTCAGGAAAACTTTGGATCGTGTATTAAGGCATTTTTTCTGGCCTGGGGTGAGGTCTGATGTGGCTCAGTATTGTAGATCATGTCATATTTGTCAGGTTGTAGGCAAACCTAAACAGTCTATTCCTGCAGCTCCACTACATCCTATTCCTGCCATTAGAGAGACATTTGAGCATGTTTTGATTGATTGTGTTGGACCTCTTCCTCTTACCAAGTCAGGTAATCAATATCTTCTCACAATTATATGTGCCGCTACAAGATTTCCTGAAGCTGTCCCTTTGCGCAAGGTCACAGCCTCTGCCATTTCCAAGGCCCTTAAGTTTTTCACACTGTTTGGACTACCAAGAGTTGTTCAGTCTGAGGGTCTAATTTTATGTCTCGCCTTTTCTCCCAGGTGATGAAGCAGTTGTCTATTCAGCATAACATTTCATCTGCGTATCATACAGAGTCTCAAGGTGCACTTGAGAGATTCCATCAAACTCTCAAGACTATGTTGAAGACCTACTGCAAAGAGTTTGAGAGAGACTGGGATGATGGCATTCCATTACTCCTCTTTGCAGTTAGAGAGGTGGTTCAGGAATCCCTCGGTTTCGGTCCAGCTGAGTTTGTGTGTGGCCATACTGTGAGGGGGCCCTTGAAATTGGAAAAGGAGAAATGGTTAGATGTTGAGCATTCTACTCCTACTAACCTCTTGGACTATGTGTCTAACTTTCGTTTCAGGCTTAGTAGAGCCTGTGAACTGGCCAAAGAGAATCTGAAAGCAGCTCAGAAGAAGATGAAGACTTGGTATGATCGAAAGGCTAAATATTGTGTGTTTTGTTCAGGAGACCAAGTGCTTGTGCTCTTACCAATACTTTGTTCTGCATTACAGGCTCAATATATAATGGTCCATATACCATTGATCGGAAAGTTGGTGAGTGTAACTATTTGGTTAAGACTCCAGGTCGTAAAAGGAAAACCTGCATGTGCCATGTGAATTTACTCAAGCCTTACTTTGACCATAATCAAACAGCGTCTACAGAGGTCAAGGCCTTGGCTGCACTGAATGTTCCATCTACTGAGACAGGAGAAGGAAGTGTTGCTGTTTCTGAGATTGCTCAGAGTAGATTGCCAAATTCTGAAATTCTGGCTGATTTAGACTTTCATTTGTCGTATCTAAATCTTTCAGAGTGCTCTGATGTTTTTCAGTTAATTGGTCAATATTTGGCCTTGTTTTCTGATGTTCCATCTTGCACCAATGTGCTTGAGCATGATATTGATGTAAGTCAAGCTAACCCTATTAAGCAACACCCATACAGGGTGAACCCTGTTAAACGCCAGCTTTTGTGCAAAGAGGTAGAGTATATGTTAGAACATAACATAGCTGAACCGACTTCTAGTGCTTGGAGTTCACCATGTTTATTAGTTGAGAATCATGATTGGTTTTGTACCAATTTTTGTAAGGTAAATGCCATCACTAAGCCTGACTCCTATCCTTTTCCACGGCTAGATGACTGCATTGATCAAGTTGGTTCTGCGTCCTTTGTTTCAAAGTTAGATCTTTTGAAAGGCTCCTGGCAGGTTCCACTTAGCCAGCAAGCCCGTGAGATCTCTGCTTTTGTGATGCCTGATAACTTTTGCCATTATAACGTTATGGCATTCGGAATGCGAAATGAACCTGAACCTCTCCAAGTGTGAGTTTGGGCAGGCCACAGTAACTTACTTGGGCAAAGTTGTTGGCCATGGTCATGTGTCTCCAGTGGGAGCAAAAGTGGAGACCATTGTGAATTTTGCTGCACCATCATCTCGACGGCAACTAAAACGTTTCCTGGGTATGGCAGGATACTATAGGTGTTTTTGCAGAAATGTTGACACTGTTGCTACACCTTTAACTAACCTGTTTAGTCCCAAGGTTCCTTTTGTTTGGATTGAGTCATGTCAAGTGGCCTTTGACAATCTGAAGACATTGTTGAGCAGTTCTCCTATTCTTACTGCTCCTGATTTTAACAGACCTTTCAAGCTAGCTGTGCTAGTGATTTCGGTGTGGGCGCTGTTCTTCACCAAGATGATTCAGTGGGAGTTGAGCATCCTGTGTGCTATTTTTCAAAAAAATTCAATATCCATCAAAAGCACTATTCTACAATCGAAAAGGAAGCTTTGGCCCTTGTTCTTGCTCTTGCTCTGAATCATTTTGAGGTGTATGTTTCATCCAGTGTTTCACTTGTTGTGTACACTGATCATAATCCCTAGCGTGTTCCCAGCGCTTAAAGGAACACGCCGACTTTTTGGGACTTTAGCTTATTCACCGTATCCCCCAGAGTTAGATAAGTCCATACATACCATTTTCATCTCCGTGCGTGCCATAACTCTGTCTGACACACCCACCGCTAGCCTAGCTTAGCACAAAGACTAGAGGTTAACAGCTCCAGCTAGCCTACTGCTCAATAAGCGACAAAATAACGCCAACATTTTGGTCTAGAAAATTGCAACTTTTCATTTTTCGTCGGTCTTAGTACACATTGTAACTATACACATCACAACATGTAAATTGGAAAATGTTGGTGTTATTTTGTCACTTATTGATCAGTAGGCTAGATGGAGCCGTTTACCTCCAGTCTTTGTGCTAAGCTAGGCTAGCGGTGGGTGCGTCAGACAGAGTCAGAGATAAAAATAGTATGTATGGACTTATCTAGCTCTGGGGGATACGGTGAATAAGCTAAAGTCCCAAAAAGTCGCCTGTTCCTTTAATGCTATGGAGTCTGTATTTGCAGAGATATGACCTTACAGTCCGCCACATTCGTGGGAAGGATAATGTTTTGGCGGATGCTCTGTCAAGGTCGTTAGTGCTTGTGTTTGTTTATATTTCATGCACTTGTTGATTTTGCCATAGGTTATCCCATAGCAACATTTTAAGGGTGGGAGTGTTATGTGGGAGTGTTCTAATCTGTCCTTCATTGCAGTTTCCCTGGTAGCTCACCTGCAATCAACCGGTTAATTGGTGTCACCTGAAGGGAGCCTTTTTCAATCTAGGACACATGCTCTCTCGCGCTCTCTCTCTCTCGTCTTGCAGCCAGCACTGCAGTTGCAGTAGCAGTGGCAGTGTTTTTGTCTCTACAGTCCCTTTTTCGTTTTATAATACATTTACTTTTGATTGGCAGATTTCTGTCTTTGTGTCCTTTATGTTGCATCCCTAGAGCCAGGGTTGTAACAGTAAGTGGTTACTAGAATGTAACCCCCCCCAACAGAGAAACTGGTTTCTACAGCCAGTATTTTATCATTCCAAAGAAGGATGTAGGGTTGCGTCCCATTTTGGAACTACATCATCTGAACCAGTCAGTCATGCAGCTCAGGTTCAGAATGTTAACCTTGAGACAGATCATACCACAGATCAGATCCGAGGACTGGTTTGTTACGATAGATCTCAAGAACGTATATATTTCAATGTATCCATCCTTCCACAACAGCGCCCAGACATTAACACAGAAAATTCCTGAGGTTCGCTTTAGGCGGCGTAGCATACCAATATCGGGTTCTTCCATTCGGTCTAGCTTTATTACCCCGCACTTTCACCAAATGCATGGATGTAGCTCTAGCACCACTGCGTCGATGTAGCTCTAGCACCACTGCGTCTTAAGGGCATCCACATTCTGAACTACATCGATGATTGGTTGATTTTAGCTCAGTCGCATCAGCTAGCGGTTCGGCATCGAGATGTTGGTCTCGCCACTTGGAAAGATTGGAGTTGAGGTTAAAAGCCAAAAAGAGTGTGGTTTCTCCAGCACAGAGGACCACTTTTCTAGGCGTGGTATGGGATTAGACTACGATGCAAGCACGTCTCTCCCCTGCACACATGTTGTCAATCCTCTCAGCGGTAAACAGACTAAAGCTAGGCCAGTCACTCACTGTCACACGCCGATACTTATGTCAAGTCAAGTCAACTTTATTTATATAGCGCTTTTTACAATGCAGATTGTTTCAACGCAGCTTCACAGTGTTAAACAGGAAAATAATGCAACCGAATTTGGTTCGGCTGGAGAAAACGGTGATGTCATCTAGCTCATTTAAATTATCATATATATTCAAGTAATGTAGTTGACATAGTTAATTTAGTTTAGTAATTACATTTATTTGGATATTTATTTGAAAATTTAGTGTCCCCAACTGAGCAAGCCAAAGGCAACAGTGGCAAGGAACCAAAACTCCATCAGGTGTCCTAATGGAGAAAAATAAACCTTGGGAGAAACCAGGCTCAGTCGGGGTGCCAGTTCTCCTCTGGCCAATTAACAAACAGTGTATGATTATTATTTTGGCAGCCTTACAGGTCAGAAGTAATATTAGATCGGAATATCCAAAAGATCAGAGGCATCACGCCGGAGACGGGTTTATTGAGGATGGCGTGTTGATGAAACAATTATTAAATGGGAATATTCGAAATATCGGAGTCATCACGCCGGAGATGGATCCATTGAGGATGCCATGTCGATGAGCAGTTTCAGAGGGGAGACTAATTGACACGGTCTCTGCAGGCACTTCAGGGATGAATTGGTAATGTCTGGGCGCTGGTCCACCATCTGATCTGGATACGGCCCGGATCCGGCTGACTGCAGTAAACCTTGGGATAAACAGAGAGACTAACATTAGCGTAGATGCCATTCTTCTTATGATGTAACGAGTACATCAGGTGTTATGGGAAATGTTCCCGGTTCCGGCTGACCTAGTTCATGCCGTCTAACAATCATTTAATTGATTTGAATAAAATATAAATTAAAAATGTTTTATGTGTATGCCATAGTAAAGAGATGTGGTTTTAGTCTAGATTTAAACTGACAGAGTGTGTCTGATTCCCGAAAAATGCTAGGAAGGCTATTCCAGAGTTTAGGTGCTAAATAGGAAAAGGATCGACCGCCTGCAGTTGATTTTGATATTCTAGGTATTATCAAGTGGCCAGAGTTTTGAGACCGCAATAGACGTGATGGAGTATAATGCGTTAAGAGCTCGCTCAAGTACTGGGGAGCTAAACCATTTAGTGCTTTGTAAGTAATTAGCAAGATTTTAAAATGTATGTGATGTTTAATAGGGAGCCAGTGCAGTGTTGACAGAACCGGGCTAATATGGTCATACTTCCTGGTTCTAGTAAGAACTCGAGCTGCTGCGTTTTGGACCAGCTGCAGTTTATTTATTAAGCGAGCAGGGCAACCACCCAGTAGAGCATTACAATAATCTAGCCTTGAGGTCATGAACGCATGAACTAACTGTTCAGCATTTTGCATTGAAAGCATATGCCGTAATTTAGATATATTTTTAAGATGGTAGAATGCAGTTTTACAAATGCTAGAAACGTGGCTTTCAAATGAGAGATTGGTATCAAAGAGCACACCCAGGTTCCTAACTGACGACGAGGACTTGACAGAGCAGCCATCAAGTGTTAGACAGTATTCTAGGTTACTACATGTGGAGTTTTTTTGTCCAATAATTAAAAATTCTGTTTTTTCTGAATTAAGTTGCAGGAAATTACTAGTCATCCAATTTTTTATATCAGCCAACACAAATGTCAAACGGGATTTATCAATTTCACTACATAACGTTACGTAAAGCACCAAAACTTCAAAGGAATTATATTTGAAACTAGACTTCTGAGTAATACTGAAGATATTATTATAAATTACAGCAACACCTCCCCCTTTACCTTTAAGACGCGGCTCGTGTTTATAACAACAATCTTGTGGGGTGGACTCATTTAAAGTAATGTAGTCGTCAGGTTTTAGCCAGGTTTCTGTCAAACACAGCACATCTAGGTTATGATCTGTAATCATATTATTAACAATAAGCTTTTTTAGGGAAAGGGATCGAATATTCAGCAGCCTGAGCTTTATCAAGTGTTCATCTGTATTATATCTGTTGTTTATTTGTTGGACATCAATCAATTGTTTTACTGTTGAATGGTTTTGGTGTTTTTTTGTATTTACTAATTCGTGGAACAGACACAGTCTCTATGTGATAATATCTAGGTGAAAGAGTCTCTATGTGCTGAGATTTATCTGACTTCTGTGACACGAGACAGTTAGCAGGCGGTCGGGTAAGCCAGTCCGTCTGCTTCCTGACCTGGGCCCTAGTTAGTCAAGGTTTAGCTTTAAGACTATGTGCCAAATTACTAGAGAGAAGAGCGGCACCACCCCAGGAGGGATGGATACCATCTCTTTTCAACAGGTCAGGTCTGCCCCAAAAGCTTTTCCAATTGTCTATGAACCCCATGTTATTTTGCGGACACCACTTAGACAACCAGCCATTGAGTGATCATAGTCTGCTAAGTATCTCATCACTCCTTTTAACAGGGAGGGGACCAGAGCAATAAACGCTATCTGCCATCGTACTTGCGAGTTCACACACCTCTTTAATGTTAATTTTGGTGATCTCCGACTGGCGAAGTCGAACATCATTAGTGCCGACATGAATAATAATCTTAGAGAATTTACGATTAGCATTAGCCAGCACTTTTAAATTTGCTTTGATATCAGGCGCTCTGGCTCCCGGTAAACATGTGACTATGGTGGCTGGTGTCTCTATTTTCACGTTCCGTGTAATAGAATCACCAATAACTAGGGCACTTTCAACAGGATTCTCAGTGGGTGCATCACTGAGTGGGGAGAACCTGTTTGATGTTCTAATCGGAACGGAAGAGTGTTTTTTTTTTATCTGCGACTATGCCGCCTCACCGCCACCCAGTTGCCCTGCTGCACGGGCTCTACAGCCAGAAACGAACAATGTACAGAGTTCACTAAGCTAGTCGCATCCAAAGCAGTGTCTAAAGCTGTTACGTTTTCACTACTCTCAAATAAAGTCTGTATGCGTGTCTCTAATTCTGAAATCTTCTCCGTCAGCTTGACTATCTCCTTACATTTATCACATGTGAAGCCCTGTTCACCAACGGAGACAGATATACTAGACATGAGACATGTAGTGCAGGTGACAATAAAAGGAGAAGACATGGCTTACCGTATTTGTTGATTAATCCAACTCACCACAGTTGTTTAATGAACTCAGAAAACAAGAGACCTTAGTACAGAGATGGCAAGCTAACAGGCTAGCGAAATGCTAACAGGTGATAATGATTTAGATTAAAAAGCTAGCGATGTCAGATTTAATGTGGTAGGCAATATTAGACAATATATGTTGATGGGTAAGTTATATTTAGCAGTTTATGTGCCTTGGTGATGTGGAAGAAACCTTGGTTCCTATCCCAAAGCCCCGTGCTGGGAGCTCTTTGTCATCACAAGATGCTAACGACGGATGTTTTCCTCACGGGATGGGGAGTGATCTTAGAGGGTTGCTCAGCTCAAAGTCTGTGGAGGGAGCATCATCTTTCCTGGCACATCAACTGTCTGGAAATGATTTCTCTCTTACTTGCTCCCAATAATTTCCTCCCAGACCTCAGGGGCCACCATGTGCACGTCTGGTCAGACAACACATTGGTGGTCGCTTGCATAAATCTCCAGGGGGGTTTGCGCTCACCCTGAGGGGCTGGAGCAGATACAGAGGGTGTTCAGCCAGGCTCAAATGGATCTGTTTGCATCTCGAGAGACGTCTCACTATCCACTTTGTTTCTCCCTCCCTCCTCTAAGACTGTATGCTATGGTTCAGACATTGCCGGGGCTACGTCTGTACGCTTTTCCCTCGATCACTTTGTTCCCAGGAGTTCGGGACAAAGTGCGCTGAGACAAGGTCCGCATCATCTTGATAGCCCCGCAGTGGTCGGGTAGAGTTTGGTTCTCGGATCTTGTGTCTCTCCTCAACGGCTCTCCGTGGGAGATTGCGTTCAAGAGGGACCTTCTGTCCCAGGCAGGGGGCTCAATACTTCACCCATTCCCAGAACTGTGGAAACTGTGGGCTTGGCCTCTGACGGGGCCCAGCTCATAGATTCTGAACTAAATAAATAGATTTAAACTAATACTTTACAACTTGTGTGCAAAATCCAGAATTACATGAATGTGCAGCATTTTGTACAAATGCACATCTTCTTTGTTGCATGCTGACAGAATGCTGAATTTCTTTTCTCAGTTCTAAGAGCGCTTTTTGCAAACAGCGCCATAAACAGAGAGAGCTTAGGGAAGCGGTGCATTATTTAAAGGAGCGGTTCACATGTCAGTATGTACCAAATGAATAAGTAGCTGTATTCAGCCTCGTGGTAAACTAAAATAAAATATAGGGGCATTTACACAAAGCTTTAAAGGTTTGCCAATTTTAACAAGTTAAGAGGTACGTTTTTGCATGTTGTCAGGGCTTTAATACAATCAGCATTGCCTACCAGTGCCCATGCCTGCTTTCATATCCACTTGCTGTAAATTGTGCTGTTCTGCACTGCAAAAAATGCTCTTTTTATTTAGGATTTTTGTCTTGTTTCCAGTCTAAATATTGAAAAATTCTTAAATAAAGATGCTTTTACTAGATGAGAAAAATGACATAAGATATTTTTTCTTGTTTTCTGGAAAATAAAAACAAAATGAAGTGAGTTTTTGCTTAAAACAGGCTAAATGATCTGCCAATGGGGTAAGAAAAATAATCTTGTTTCTGTTTGTTTCTGCCCCAAACATAATGGAGAGATCTGAAAATGGCTGTGCACCGACACTCCCCATCCAACCTGCATAGAAGAATGGAAGAAACTGCCCAAAAATAGGTAAATAATCAATAATAATTCACAAAAAAAGAAGAGGGCATACATATATTTAAAATAATATATAGAAATGTAAGTAATTGTAGATACCCATAGTTCCTGCAATGTTAAAGCTTAACTTTATTCTACAACTGGATAATATTGGATTTCCTTTCAGAACACTTGCATTAATGGATGTGAAATGTGCCATGTAACATGAGAATACTTCATATAAAATATGACTCCTATTCATCACATCATCATTTGTCTTTTTTTCTTCTTCCATTGTTCCCATCTTAGCAGCATCAAATGAATTGAACCCAATAAATTATCCAGAGAATGACATTAAATGAATGAACATGGATTCTCTACTTTCGTTTTGTCTTTTCTATTTCTTACATGAAACTTAATATATTTCATCAGTTCAGTTTAAAATGGTATGATGTAAAATCTTCACAACATTATGTGGATGTAATACTTTCAGTTGTTCATTACTCCTAAAGAACCAATTTCTAAAAAATAAAAAAGAACAGATTTGTGTGGGCATGAAAAAAAAGATTTTTTTGAATGTTTTTGTCACTTGTTTATGGACTATGTTTCCTGGGTTTAAAGTAAATTAGTGATTTTCTTGAACTGCTTGTTGGACACTCACCTGTATCACTTTCCTGTGCCTTTGTATTTGGATTTTGAAGACTAAAGTTTTGTTTGTCAAGACTGAAATCCTGAATTCCTCTCCTTATGTTTCAGTAAACTCCCGCACATAGGTTCTTCTCCATACTCCACGTTGTTGTTTCGTTACAGTTTTTCTCATTTGCTGCGACACACTAAATGAAACTAGGATCCACTTGATCTTCATCATCACATTCTTAGCACAGCAGAAGTCTTCTCTTGCAAATGCCTTAACACTTTTTCATTTGTTTCACACAAAGAGGCCAAAGGCATGGAAGGAGTGTAAGAGGGCATGGCAGACGGGTCCGAGGAAGAGGAGTTTGCATGCGTGGTGGAGGAGCCGCAGCAAGAGGACACAATCAAGCTCAACTTTTTCTTTCCAGCATTTGAGTTTAAGTATCATATTGATAACTGTATTTTGTTGTTCATTGTGTAATGATTGATTGAAAGAATAAATTGATTTGACCACAAGTTGTGGTGTTTGATGGAAATATAAGCAAAAGCTTATGTTGCATGTTTTTAATGTTTTGTAAATGTTAGAGCATTTTGCAATGCTCATGAGGGAGTTCAAGATCATTCTCAATTCTCAATCACGCACCGGTCTCGCTCACACCTCCCACATACCCCCATCGCCCATCGCAGGCCAGAGGTAACACCCGAGACAGCGCCTACTCCCCCAATAATACCCTTGGGCTATAATATTTAAACATCACTATGAAGCAAAATACGTTTTACTGGTACTATATTTATAGCATCTGAGCAGAGATTTGCTAATAAAAGCTGTATTGATGTGACACTAGGCTATTTTACAGTAAACACTTCATAATCTGTCCAAAACAGGCCAAATAAATCTTGTCTAAACAGCCTTGCGTCTATGACATTTTATGTTGCAGCAGGATTCATATTTAAACGGTCTTTTTGCGTTTAATATTCACAGACACTAACAGAATAAACTTACCTCACAATCAGCAGCTGAATCCGTTGCTCTTAGAAATAAACAGCTTTTCATGAGGTAAATTATTCCAGGATTATTCCTCAACACGTCTCAAAACGATGTAGCTAAAGTACAGCACTGCACTTGATGTGTTTATTTGAGTTGATGTGGCCGTTGATAATGAGACGATAACGAGACACTCCCGAACGACTGACATCTCTCCCTTTTCAAACAGATTACATAAACACAGAACATGTTTTTTTATTTACATTATTTAAAACCTGACATTTCAACGTTTCTTTAGACGTGTCTCATGTTTGTGTGATACGTTTTTACTAAGTTAGAGTTCCTTTTCTGAAGACTTTCTGAATGAACGTCATTGAGAGAGAGGCTGGAGATCGCGCATCATGTTTGTTTTCTTTATTTTGCAAAAAGCACAACAATCTGTTTTTATTGTGACTGTACAGATAGAATGATGTATAACACTTGCCTGAATGATAAAAATTGACAGAGTTATTTGAGTCTCTTTTGGCAATGATAAGAAAAAAAGCGAGTTGATCAATATTCTGCATTACCATATTCTATATCCCTAAACCCTACCTAACACCTAAACTCTACAACTACCTTACTGTTGGAGCCATTGGTTGTAATGTTTTCCTGGCCACTGAGTGGCACTGTTACAGTATAATTGTAGCACAGGTGTATCAGGAAGTAGTGTGTGTGTTGGTTATTGGGAAGCAGTTTTTGACCGCACAGCAGAGCAGCGTGGATTAAAGTCAAATACTGTGTCTACAAGGTGTGGACGTTGTGTGTTTGTGATCAAGGAAAAGCCACATAAAGTCTTTTGAGACGATGTTTATTTGAGCACAAAAGAAAGACATTTTTTTGCACCCCCATCCATCTGCATGGACTCTGTTGCGTACGCGTTCTAAAACATACTCCCTCCTATTATCAAGTAGTTTATTGGAAAGCCGATACACTTACTAACTATTAATAAGAAGTAATTATAAGTTTATTGAGGGGAAAATACACACAGGTAATAGTGAATATGTGTTCCCTAATCTAAAATGTTACCAATGAACAGCCAACTGTCTGAGTTTTGCTGCAATTTCCTGCAAATGAATGATTGTGGTGGCATATGGTGGAGCTGCATGTGAACAAAATAGAATATAGTTTGTATAAACTAAGAGGAATAAAAATAAAAACAAC
The DNA here is from genome assembly GCA_039654625.1 of Rhinogobio ventralis. Lineage (NCBI taxonomy): Eukaryota > Metazoa > Chordata > Actinopteri > Cypriniformes > Gobionidae > Rhinogobio > Rhinogobio ventralis. The sequence continues at coordinate 35,013,726 of CM077207.1, read as the reverse complement.
ATAATAACCACTTGAGAAAATCAACTGTGGTTTAAGTTTTCTGTCGAGTTGTGTGTAGTTTAAATGCACTGTGACACAATTCACTATTTTTTTTAAAGTGACTGTCAAATGTGCTTCTCTGCTTTGCTGACATCTTGCCAAACTTTTATCACTGCAGAAATCTTGACTTTTACTGTCATAAGTCAGCATATCACATTCTTCTTCCCAGTTCATCTTTCTATTGACAGAGCATAATCGATGAAGGCATGAGATACATACGCCACAAACAACAGCATGAAAACTCAGCAGATGGCAGTAGAACTATGATTCTGTTACAAAACGCTTAAAGCATTAAATGAAAGCACTGAATACTAGCATTACTCAGACACAAATTAAACACACTTCCACAATAGCCAGTGTTTTGTGACGGTGCTGACGTGGAAGCAGATGGAGATGAAAATGTAGCAAACCTAAATGCAGATTATTTACAGTGAAAGTCACAAAATCCAAAACATGAAACAAACCATGAACAAAAATTTGACACTAGACAACTAGACAAAACTGATACATCATAGCTTTATATTTTAATTATTTATACCTCAATACCATGTCATTGTTTTAGAAATTCAGTAAATATTACTTGGGTTTGGCACACCACAATGGCATTTTTAAAATACTGATGATTAAAAAAAATTGAAGAACTTGGTCATGACAATGCATTATTATGATTTCTATTGAATTCGAAAACAAGTTCAATCTGCCAAGCATCGCTGATTAGAATCACTATCACTTTCTGACTGTAAAACGAGCTTACAATACATGCTCAAACAAGCCAAACCGACCCACAAATGATTAAACAGCAATATAACTGACCTTTCCAGTAATAGTTGCTTCGATCAGGTCCAAATCACAGATGTCTTCTCATTGTGCAGAGTTTCTGTCTGGTCCAAACAGGAAATTAACGTGATGCATCACTACACCTCTGATTACCATATTCATTATAATATAAACGGGATTAAAATAATAATATCAATAAATACGTATATAAATAACCATCTATGATATACGCCTATGAGTTAACTGTGTTTATGCTTACATTAATGGCAAATAAGCTAATGAGATAATAGTCTGTATAAGTCACATTTCTCTAATAAATACTGACTGATAACAGCTTTCAAGTTATTTTCATACTTAATTATATATTTTAGGAATACGTTTCATTGCAAGATCACTATGCATCACAAATTTCATTCACAAATGATACATTATAGAGAATTATAATAATTACTTAGTATTTTGTATATTAACTCGCTTGTATCAAAGAGTCCTTGTATGCAGTCAAGAAGTGCTGATTGAAGCCCCGCCCACCGGCGCCATCTTGTTTAAGCAATTTCCCACCCACCGGTACTGATCTATCCAATCACACGCCTCAAAACGTACACTTGTGTGTATTATGCAAATATTTGATGACGCAGTTGTTGTACCGGGACCTGGCTGCAGGGGCGCACTCTCGAACTCAGGGATACACTGTGTATAGTAAAATTTCAGGGTTTTGTGGTATGTAAGGACATGGCGCCAAAATTGGAGAGGGGGCTTCTGGACTTAATGTAAATGGCATCTACACTGCTGGAATTACAAGGACATGGTACCTGTCTGTTACAATCCACGCCTGTCCCAGACTCCATTTCCCATGATCCTCCCTGTCCCACACCTGAACTCACTCCTCATCTCTCCCGCTCTCCCTGGATTCCCTGCACCTGGTCGTCTTCGTTAGCACTCCCTTTATATTGTCTCACTCCTCTGCACTCATTGTCCGTTCTCGTTTGTGTTACCCTGTTTGGTTGTGTCCTGTTTCTGTACGCTTTGAATTAAACCCATCTATTATTTGAAGTCCGCATCCTGTTTTCCCTCACTGCACAACCAGATTGTAACACTGTCCTCATAAACCCAAATGTCCCCGTAATGCTGGTGTGTATTCAGGTCCTCGTAAACCACAAAACAAACACACAAACACACGCAAGACACACACATCTCTTGCAAGAGCAAACACTTGATTCAAAAATTTTGTTTTTGTATTGTAACTACACATAAACCTCAAAAGATTTGTCATATACACGTTAAAATACACACGGATGTGAAAAATGTACAACATTACTCTATTGTGTATTTTGCTTGTGCTGTGTACATGTACGTGCACAAATACACTGTATGCGGTATGCATGCACAATTGTTGTACAGTTGATGTACTTTACAGTTTTTGAGCTGAACTGAATCAACAACACTGAACTGACTTGAGCTGAAAAATGTTAGAGCCGCATTACAGCAGTATTGTATTTGTATTGTATAAATGCTACAGAAATAAAGGTGACGTCGTATGTATATTCAGTATACACTCACCTAAAGGATTATTAGGAACACCATACTAATACTGTGTTTGACCCCCTTTTGCCTTCAGAACTGCCTTAATTCTACGTGGCATTGATTCAACAAGGTGCTGAAAGCATTCTTTAAAAAATGTTGGCCCATATTGATAGGATAGCATCTTGCAGTTGATGGAGATTTGTGGGATGCACATCCAGGGCACGAAGCTCCCGTTCCACCACATCCCAAAGATGCTCTATTGGGTTGAGATCTGGTGACTGTGGGGGCCATTTTAGTACAGTGAACTCATTGTCATGTTCAAGAAACCAATTTGAAATGATTCGAGCTTTGTGACATGGTGCATTATCCTGCTGGAAGTAGCCATCAGAGGATGGGTACATGGTGGTCATAAAGGGATGGACATGGTCAGAAACAATGCTCAGGTAGGCCGTGGCATTTAAACGATGCCCAATTGGCACTAAGGGGCCTAAAGTGTGCCAAGAAAACATCCCCCACACCATTACACCACCACCACCAGCCTGCACAGTGGTAACAAGGCATGATGGATCCATGTTCTCATTCTGTTTACGCCAAATTCTGACTCTACCATCTGAATGTCTCAACAGAAATCGAGACTCATCAGACCAGGCAACATCTTTCCAGTCTTCAACTGTCCAATTTTGGTGAGCTCGTGCAAATTGTAGCCTCTTTTTCCTATTTGTAGTGGAGATGAGTGGTACCCGGTGGGGTCTTCTGCTGTTGTAACCCATCCGCCTCAAGGTTGTGCGTGTTGTGGCTTCACAAATGCTTTGCTGCATACCTCGGTTGTAACGAGTGGTTATTTCAGTCAAAGTTGCTCTTCTATCAGCTTGAATCAGTCGGCCCATTCTCCTTTTGACCTCTAGCATCAACAAGGCATTTTCGCCCACAGGACTGCCGCATACTGGATGTTTTTCCCTTTTCACACCATTCTTTGTAAACTCTAGAAATGGTTGTGCGTGAAAATCCCAGTAACTGAGCAGATTGTGAAATACTCAGACCGGCCCGTCTGGCACCAACAACCATGCCACGCTCAAAATTGCTTAAATCACCTTTCTTTCCCATTCTGACATTCAGTTTGGAGTTCAGGAGATTGTCTTGACCAGGACCACACCCCTAAATGCATTGAAGCAACTGCCATGTGATTGGTTGATTAGATAATTGCATTAATGAGAAATTGAACAGGTGTTCTAATAATCCTTTAGGTGAGTGTATATTTACACTATAAACAGAAATGCAAGAGGGGTGAAAACATTAAGTTTTGATTTTCTAAGTCACTTCAACTCGGGTAAGTTCTCTTAAAACTTTAATCTCATTTCATCTTATTACTATTTTTATCTACTTTATTTATCATTGCTTTTCTTAAACTCTGTAAACCCTAAAAATATTACTTTAGTGAAGATACTCAAAAATATAAGTTAGTTTAACTTATTAACCTACAAAATACATAGACTTAAGATTTTAAGTGTTATGAACTCAAAATCATGATTAATTACAATAGCTCACTCACTGGTCTTCCTTTGATGTGATTGGCCATGCAAGGAGTTCTGCCTGGCAACAAGATAACTATTGCACTGATTGGTGGATATTTGCAAAAGCCGGTTCTTTTCGCCTCGTCTATTGCTGCTGATTCAAATCCAGACGGGACTTTTTCATCGCGTGAATCTTAAGCTCGGTAAGTAAAAATATGTAGATATAAAGTTATTTTGGTGTGATTTGTGATAGTGAAATGTTTGTTTAAATCTTAATGGTACATTGCTGTAGTAAAACACATCGCTGCCATGATTACAAATGTGAAACTTTGCTAGCGTAATATTTTTATTGATGGGTTTGTGATGGTATAACTGAGATATCAAATGATTCTTTGATTTGTAATATTGAAACATATTAGTTAATACACTTAACCATATTTTAATCATGCGTTTCTGTGAGAAAGAACATTCAACTATTTCTAAGGCCAGTTAAATAATAACGATATTTTAATGATTTTGTTGACCGTATGATTGAGAAATCAGCGTGTACTGATTTCAATGGGCAGAATGCCCTCGAGCTGAAGCTACAGTCTTTGGAAAACCAGCTTTTTGGTTTAGAACATTTTTTGTCTCATTGTTGCACACTTGGTGTTAGCATTGTTAGTATTGTCAGCTCAGCACATATTAGTTTCATTTTTTTTTTACTCCATTATTCATTAATAAAGGATAAAAGTATGTTTAAATTAAGTGCACACAGTCAATTGATATAGCTAGTAGTTGTGGTTGTAACCCAGTTACATTACCATTGCAGTATAACGTGTACTGTATTTCATCAGTATTGTGACAGTGTGGTTGTGTCCCAATTCCATTACAGCAGTGTTTTTTTGTTGTTGTTTGGTATGTTTGCACAAAACTTACAGTTAAAAATAAGAACTTTATAATTGTAATTTATAAATAATTTCTAATTTCAGTTTAATTTCCATGTTGAGTTGACTTAAATATGTAAGTACACTTAAAATTAACACCAAGTTAAGTGAACTTAATAGTTTAAGTACATTATATAAACACCAAGTTTGGTGAACTTAAATATACAAGTTTTGGGAGACTCCATTACTCAATTAAAATTGAGTTTACTCAAATCAATTGAGTTTAGTCAACTTATTAGGCACATGCATGCTCTCTTATGAACCTAACATTAAAATAATTTTTAATCTTATTTCATATATTTACTATTTTTATTTACATAAACCCATTTGTGTTGTTTCATTTGCAGACATGGATGCTGCGAATGCTGAAAACAAAATCCCTGACATATCAGCTCAGAAACTCAAGGACCTGCTGGGCTTGAACATTGACCTGAAATCAGAGCTCATAAACATAAACGTTCATAAACGTTTTATGATCACCTACTGATCATAAAACGTCATAAAAAGGTCATATGACTTCCGGAAATAGAGTTCAAAAGGTGAACACCTGTTAGGGTCATAAATATGTCATAAAGCCATAAATCATAGGGTCATAAATCATTTTGACAGGTAGTTCATCATATAAACTGCTAACAAGAGTTTGTTTCCCCCGTATTTAAAACAAAAGTTGCAATAGTTTTAGTTTTACTTGCCTTGAAACACTTAAGCCCAAACTTAATCAGTGCACTTTTGCTATTAAAACAAACTGTATAAATGCACTGATATGTACCCCGCAGTTAAAAAAAAAACATTATGTATTGGTACACTATTATTACAAAAAGCTATGCAGTGTATGTTCTCGCTAAATTGCTCCCAAACGTAAGATTGTTGCCTATCATAATAGTAGAATAGTTATAAAATACGTAGAGTATAGATACTTTGTTAATTTTCCTGGTAGTTACCCCTTTATTCCCCAAACTTTACATATTGTTCCCTTATACCTACACATACATACTTTATAGATACACTATAATAACCGAAAGTTACGCTGTAAATTGGCTTTACTTGCGCAGTACTTTCCAGGCTGTAATCTAAACCGTTACCCTTCTGCCTACTACTACTTTATCATTAGCTTTCTCTTCATCTGTCAGTTATGACCGTTTTGTAGAATAACACAAGGATAAACATGGAAACTTCTTTCTACACAAGAAAATTAATATGCAAAGTCATTGTAAATGCCATCAGCAAAGCGTGTCTTATTGATCATAATATGCCTCAAACTTTTAATCTGCTCTCGGGTACTGGAGGTCAGTGAACTATACATCTAAACACAATGCTCAATCTTCTTTATAGCTATACCTTAAAGGTGTGTGTTTTTCATGAGATGTTTTGTAGAGTAAAAGGCCTTCGGCATAACCACATATGAAGCTGCTCAGCAGGTATGAATTCTTTCAAATGTCTTTTCTTTCATCTGTACTGCAAGGGAATTAAAATATCTTTGAAAACCGAATTGTATAGGTTGTCCCACAAAGAGTTTGGTAAACAGTTAGTAAGGTCCACCCACCTCCCCAATGACAGAATCCAATGGCATGGTTGAAGGTATTCTGCATGTCTTTCCTGGCGCTTCTGTAAAAATCACTTTAATTTATTAAAACTTTGGTTTTCTAATTTTAATTCTGACTCCAGTGATAATTTAAAGTGATTATTTATTTAACTACGTTTCTGATCATAAGATTAGCTGTGGTTTAATTTACATCTTTGATTATTCTGGGTATCCCCTACTCTCAATTATGGAAGCATTTACACATACACTAATGCATCAAGTAGGCCGCTCCATGCTTGCTCATACAAAAATGCAGTCCCCTTTCAGTCGGTCACGTTCGACGTACGTCGGAACTGACCGACGAATCGGGGATCATTTTCAGAGACCAATCTACTTCGAGTGTATAAAAACGAGCCAATAATGTTGGCATGCGGTCCACGCACCGCCCCGCAGCGCGGGTATAAATACGGAAGTGGAATACTGCATCCTCGCTTTCAACTTCGGAGCCGAACGGTTTGCTATCAAGCTGTTTCTCTACAAAAAGTGTACTCATCGAGTCTGGGAAGAAGATCGCTCGCTTACCTAGTGCTGGTGTGACGGCGCGATTCAGCGAGTGGCCGCTGCAACCTGTCTTTGTCTTTGTGTTGGTTGGCTGGGCGTTTCCGTTACTGAGTGCTCACACGCGGGTTTGCACTTCGGACCGCTGTGAGCCGCGGCCATCTCCCTAAGTGCTTCAGCACTACTAAAAGAGCAGTTTCCCGTCCTAAAAGAGCAGCACGGTTTGACCCTGCGTCTTTTTCAAGATGTCATTCAAACCGCGTGTTTCTGGATGCCGTCGTTTTCTGTCCCCAGTTGACGGTCATGATCGTTGCCTCACGTGTTTGGGCATTCAGCACGCTGAGGCGGCGTTCGTGAATGACTCATGTTCCCACTGCGGGAACATGACCATCGCAGTCTAACGGTCTAGGCTCGAATACCTCAAAAGGGGTGGAGTCCCATTGCGTATCCCCCGATCTAGTGGTCCTCCCGCTGCGAAGCAGAGGGCTGCTACTTTGACTGATGCCTTTGGTGGAGACCTGAGGGTGACTGTGAGGACTTCCCCGACGGGCCAACAAGCACCTTGGGCCCCTCCCCCCTCCGCTGCGCTGGTGGAGCTTCCGAGGATATGACCTCGATGGCTGCATCGGGGGATGAGCTAATGGGCTCTGGAGATGAGGATCCGGCTGTGTTGCCCCCTTCGGGTGTGGTAGCGTTGCCCGAATCTGATCCAGAGCTTACGGCTATGCTTGCCTGGGCCGCTGCAAGTGTCGGGCTCGAGTGGAACCCTCCACCGTGTCCCGAACCTTCGTGGTTGGATGATTGGTTTCTCAGGACGGCCCGCGCTGGTTTCTGCACGAGGGTAGTTCTAACCCAGGGGTTATGCAGGAACTGCGCACAGCGACGGGCCTCGCCCTCCGGGCGACGAAAGTCACTGCGCGCTCCCTGGGCCAGGCGATGTCCACTTTGGTGGTCCAGGAACGGCACCTGTGGCTGAACCTGGCAGACATGCGCGAGTCCGACAAGGTTCGGTTCTTCGACGCCCCTGTCTGTCAGACTGGCCTTTTCGGCGACGCCATCGAGAGCTTTGCCCAGCAGTTCTCGGTGGCCCAGAAGCAGACGGAGGCGATTAAAAACATTCTGCCCCGGCGACCAGCTGCTGCCTCCACCCCGCCGCAGTCCCTCCACCTGCTCGTCGCCGAGGGCGTCCCCCTGCGTCTGCCTCCGCCCCTGCCAAACCCAAGCAGCAGCCTCCACCCGGGAAGCAGGGCGCCGGACGCAAAGGGGCCGCCCAACCCGCTCAGGGCCCCGAGAAACCAGCCGGGCAGCCCAGGGACGGTTGGATCTGCTCGAAGGGAGATGGCCTTGCCACTCCTTGCCTCCCCTCTCTTCGCCAACGGGCGGTGTGCGGCTAGAGGACCCTTCTCTCCCACACACTGCCCCACCCTGGAGCGGTCAGACAACACTCCGGGTCGCCTCCGGGCTGTCCGGGTCGGGTCTGACCGTCCCACCTCGCTGCCCCACCCTGGGTATGTCTGTGGTGCCGCTGGTCCCGCTTGCTCGGTCTCTGGGAGCCTGGCTAGCGCTCCCCAGGCCGCCTCGCTGGCTCATCCGTACCATCAGACTCGGTTACGCGATTCAGTTCGCGTACCGGCCTCCCAAGTACAAGGGCATCCTCTTCACCTCTGTGTGGAGCAGCGATGCCCACGTCTTGCGGTCCGAGATCGAGGTCCTACTGGTGAAGGACGTGATCGAGCCGGTTCCTCCAACCGATATGAGGGCCGGGTTTTACAGCCCCTACTTCATTGTACCCAAAAAAGGGGGTGGGTTACGGCCAATCTTGGACCTGCGTGTCCTGAATCGGGCCCTGCACAAGCTTCCGTTCAGGATGTTAACGCAGAAACGCATTTTCGAATGCATCCGTCCCCGAGATTGGTTTGCAGCGATCGACCTGAAGGACGCGTACTTTCATGTCTCTATCCTTCCTCGACACAGACCGTTCCTATGCTTTCCGTTCGAGGGCAAGGCATATCAGTACAAAGTCTTACCCTTCGGGCTGTCCCTGTCGCCTCGCGTCTTTACAAAGGTCGCGGAGGCAGCCATTGTTCCGCTCAGAGAACGCGGCGTTCGCATTCTCAACTATCTCGATGACTGGCTCATTCTCGCCCAGTCTCGGGAACAGTTGTGCAAACACAGGGACCTGGTGCTTCGTCACCTCAGCCTGTTGGGGCTTCGGGTCAACAGAGAGAAGAGCAAACTCTGTCTCACACAGAGGATCTCTTATTTCGGCATGGAGCTGGACTCGGTCAGTCAGACTGCCAGTCCAGTCAGTGTTGAACTGCTTGAATACGTTCAAGAGCAGGACGGCGGTCCCACTGAAATTTTTTCAGAGGCTCCTGGGGCATATGGCATCTGCAGCCGAGGTAATGCCGCTCGGATTGCTTCATATGAGACCGCTTCAGCACTGGCTTCATGGCAGAGTCCCGAGATGGGCATGGCAGAGCGGCAAGTACCGTGTCCCAGTTACCCCGTACTGTCGCCAAACCTTCAGCCCGTGGTCGGACCCTTCGTTCCTACGGGCGGGAGTGTCCAGGCATGCTGTGGTTTTCATGGATGCCTCGTCCACCGGCTGGGGGGCCACGTACAACGGGCATGCTGTTTCGGGTCTGTGGACGGCCCCGTCCATACCCAGCTGCATTGGCACATAAATTGCCTCGAGTTGCTAGCAGTACGTCTTGCTCTAAGCCGCCTCAAAAAACCGCTTCAGGGCAAGCACGTGCTGGTCCGTACGGACAGTACTGCGGCCGTTGCGTACATTAAACCGTCAGGGTGGTCTACGCTCCCGTCGCATGATGCAACTCGCCCGCCATCTCCTCCTGTGGAGTCAGAAGCATCTGAGGTCGCTTCAAGCCATTCACATCCCTGGTGCGCTGAACCAGACAGCCGACGAGCTCTCTCGCCAGACTCCACCCCCGGACCGTCCAGCTGATATGGGACCTTTTCGGAGCCGCACAGGTAGACCTGTTTGCCTCTCCGGACTCGACCCATTGCCAGTTGTACTATTCTCTGACCGGGGGGACCCTCGGCACGGATGCACTGGCACACAGCTGGCCCCGGGACCTACGCAAATATGCGTTTCCCCCAGTGAGCCTTCTTGCGCAGACTCTGTGCAAGGTCAGGGAGGACGAGGAGCAGGTTCTGTTAGTTGCGCCCTACTGGCCCAACCGGACCTGGTTCTTCGAACTTACACTCCTCTCGACAGCCCCTCCCTGGCCGATTCCTCTGAGGAAGGACCTTCTTTCTCAGGGACGGGGCACACTATGGCACCCACATCCAGACCTCTGGAAACTCCATGTCTGGTCCCTGGACGGGTCGCGGAGGTTCTAGGTGGCCTGCCGCAGTCAGTGGTAGACACCATCGCTTCAGCTAGATCTCCCTCTACGAGGCGCCTCTATGCTCTGAAGTGGAACCTGTTCGTTGAGTGGTGTTCTTCCCGCCGGGAAGACCCTCGAAGGTGTTTGGTTAATGTCATGCTTTCTTTCCTGCAAGATGGGTTAGAGCGAAGGCTGTCTCCCTCCACCCTCAAAGTGTACGTCGCCACAATAGCGGCGTATCACGATGCAGTAGAAGGTAAGTCCTTAGGTAAGCACGACTTAATCGTCAGGTTCCTCAGAGGTGCGAGGAGACTGAATCCTCCTTGTCCAACCTCGGTACCCTCTTGGGACTTAGCCCTGGTGCTCAGAGCTGTGCCGGACCTCTGCTCCAACCTAGGAGCACTTCAGCGAGCCCAAGCAGGGCCCTGGAAGGGCCAGACTTCCTGGCGTGTGTGGTAGGGATCCCCAATTCGTCGGTCAGTTCCGACGTACGTCGAACGTGACCGACTGAAAGGGAATGTCTCGGTTACGTATGTAACCTTCGTTCCCTGAAGGAGGGAACGGAGACGTACGTCCCGTCGCCAGGAGCTGTGCTTCCGCTGAAGGGCCGACTCACTTTTTTCGGCTCCTCAGTTGGAAAAGCGAGGATGCGGTATTCCACTTCCGTATTTATACCTGCGCTGCGGGGCAGTGCATGGACCGCATGCCAACATTATTGGCTCGTTTTTATACACTCAAAGTAGATTGGTCTCTGAAAACGATCCCCGATTCGTCGGTCAGTTCCGATGTACGTCTCCGTTCCCTCCTTCAGGGAACGAGGGTTACATACGTAACCGAGACGTTTTCTTAGTCACGTTACTGCAACTTGCTAAGTCAGTGATAGACGGAACTCAAAAGGTCCCACATGATGTTCCAAATGCTCTTTTCATTGGGCCTTTAGTTTGACCTATTCTGGACGCAGATTTGCGGAAACATCCGACTCCACTTTAATCTACTGGTCATAATGATTTCAGAAGAATCCAGAATAAATCAAGATTAACATTTATTTTTGCCAGGCAGAAGTGAACATCAATTGAGTTTCAAAGAGTCAGCACACCTGGCAATAGAGAGACAACCAGTAATTGTGTAGGATGTTCTGCTTACAGTGGTTTGCCAGATCCCTTTAAATACCCAAATGGAACAAAAGAACAATAAACATTTAGACCCAAATATTTATAAAGATTTTATTGGACCTACTCTCGTGCCCCAAAGGGTCACACCCAGGGCAGAATTTAGGGGTGCTGGGTGCCCCTGGGCTTGAGTTTATGTTTGGGCCCTACCTACACTACAAATGACTTCAACTAGAACATCGTTATGGAGCACAAAATACACAAAAATAAATGCAGCTCAGACATGGCATATGGGCGTTTCTTCAACTAGGGGCACTTTTAGCCATGTGAAGTTGAATACATTTTTTTTTTCAAAAGTCACGTAACAGTCTCATACGTTTAAATAATTTGTCTAGTTTTAAGGTCTGTAAGAGGACAAACTTAGATTACAAGATAAATTGTTATTATAAAATATAATTGTTATATAAAATAGTCTCTGCCTTTGTGACATCACTTCCTGGATATATAGGTTCATCTCCATCATCCAAGTGCAAGGGATCCTAAAAAAAAAAGTTCGCCGAAGTTAAGCATTATCATAATTCCATTGTTGGTAACACTTTACAATATGGTTGTATTAGTTAACATGAGCCAGCCATGAACAACACTAGTTAATCTTAACTCACACATACAGTATATTAATGCATCTATTCACATTAACAGTGCAATTAGTTAACATTAACCATGATCAATGCCTGTAGCTTTACTGTTTTTGTAAGGTTATCTTACTGTACATATTTACATTCGTTTACGTAGCAGTTGACACACACTAAGGCTGAACATTTCTAACTCACATCTTACTCTAAAGGTAAAAATGCTGTTGTGTACCTTATCAACATTTAACAAACCACTGATTTTGGGCTGCTGGTAAACATAATTCTACAGTGGAAACCCTCTGAACATCAATGGATAGGTTTTCTATTTCTAGGTCACGTATTCTATTAAAAAAAAAATCCTTGATTGCAAATTACGCATGTTGAGTAACTGGCAAAATACCAGTATCATTCCACAGACGAGAATCCGTGAACCGCATTATTACCCCATTTTCTAAGGCTACGCAATTTATTTAAAACCATTTAAAATCATAATATAGCATAGTGCTATTGTGAAAACACAAAGGCTGCGATTTAGTCAAAGAAATATTTTGTTTTATCATTTGTTTTTTCAGAGAAGCACGGCTATTTAAATTTACATGTTTAAAGTACCTCAGCTCCAGTCACAGTAAATGCTGCTCCACGCAAACTCAGTCTCTGCATGTGCTGTTTGTTTAGGTGTCCAATAAGCGGTTTCCAAACTGCTGTTTAAATGCAATATCATAGCCATGCGATATAGCTGTATATCAGCACAATGTGATTACCTATGTCCGAATCACAGCCGTGCTGATATACAGCAATGTCTAGAGTAGGGCTGGGCGATAAAACGATAACGATATGTATCGCGATAGAACGTCGATATCAATAAAAAATGTGTTCGATAAAATGTTCGATCATTTGAATTTGACTCTCTCTTTTTTTAAGATGGATATAACAATTCAAAGGGGGAATTCACTTCCAGAAATTAAGAGATGTTGTAATATATATTTCCATATATTTCCAACCCACAAAGTTGTCCAAAGTTCAGGTTCATCTTAAGGGACACGTCAACAGATCAGTGCAACATGAATTTGCAAACATATGATCTTTCCCAAAGCAAAAAAATAAGACTGTGTGTGACAGTGCAATCCTATGCTGTTGTTTTCCAGGGTATACCATACATCGATGCGGTCGCCCCTGCCGAACACAGCAACACTATCATTGCTTGTACTGTCAGTCAACAATTTTAAGAAAGCCAGATTTCATTAAACATTTAGGATCCTGCAAATGTAAGAGCATTAAGAGAGCAAGTGCCACTGATGCCTGTAACATCACACCCACTGCTGCGGCAACTGCTGTTGCACAAGCTACTACCATTGCTGTTCCAGCTACCACAGCCATCGCTGCCACCACTGTGCCACCTATCATTGTGCCACCTACTGTTATGCTGCCCTTTGCTGCCATCTCTGTGCCGCCCAGCACTGTGCCTCCCATCTCTGTGCCTCCCACTGCTGCGCCATCTACCACAGCCATCGCTGCCATCTCTGTGCCGCCCAGCTCTGTGCCTCCCACTGCTGCGCCATCTACCACAGCCATCGCTGCCATCTCTGTGCCTCCCACTGCTGCGCCATTTACCACAGCCATCGCTGCCATCTCTGTGCCGCCCAGCACTGTCCCTCCCATCTCTGTGCCTCCCACTGCTGCGCCATCTACCACAGCCATCGCTGCCAGCTCTGTGCCTCCCACTGCTGCGGCATCTACCACAGCCATCGCTGCCATCTCTGTGCCGCCCACTGCTGCGCCATCTACCACAGCCATTGCTGCCATCTCTGTGCCATCTACCACAGCCATCGCTGCCATCTCTGTGCCTCCCACTGCTGCACCATCTACCACAGCCATTGCTGCCATCTCTGTGCCATCTACCACAGCCATCGCTGCCATCTCTGTGCCTCCCATCTCTGTGCCATCTACCACAGCCATCGCTGCCATCTCTGTGCCTCCCAGCTCTGTGCCTCCCATCTCTGTGCCATCTACCACAGCCATCGCTGCCATCTCTGTGCCATCTACCACAGCCATCGCTGCCATCTCTGTGCCTCCCACTGCTGCGCCATCTACCACAGCCATCACTGCCATCTCTGTGCCTCCCATCTCTGTGCCTCCCATTGCTGCGCCATCTACCACAGCCATCGCTGCCATCTCTGTGCCTCCCATCTCTGTGCCATCTACCACAGCCATCGCTGCCATCTCTGTGCCTCCCAGCTCTGTGCCTCCCATCTCTGTGCCATCTACCACAGCCATCGCTGCCATCTCTGTGCCTCCCACTGCTGCACATCTACCACAGCCATCGCTGGCATCTCTGTGCCTCCCATCTCTGTGCCATGTTCTGCACAGTGCTGTGCTTCACCTGCTGAACATATATTTAATTAGCCATTTCATATTGCATTGCAATTTGCACATTGCAATTTCATAATCTCTGGTTTAATTTCAGGCAATCGTGCAGCACTAGATAACCTCACACAAGCACAAAACAAATGCTCACTTCACACAAACAAGCTCTGTCTCACATGCTAAACTGTATCGCACACGTGCTACTGTGGTAAATATATTCATCTCACAGACAGATTTTTTCGTCTGGTTTTGTATTACTATAAATAAATTATAGCTGTTAAATATATTTCCATGTGTCACTTCACAGTTCCTGGTAGTTCATGCAGTAAATGGGTGATTCAGGTGTTTGAAAAGCAAAAAGTGCTTCATGCTGGGTCTTAAAAAAAAAATCCAGCTTTTTTCAATTGCACAATCACATCCCTTAGTTATGTCCATATTCTAGTTGTTGGGAGCATTATTATTACTAAAAATAATTAAGCCCGGGACACACCAAGCCGATGGTCGGCCGACTAACTTTTCTCAGTGTATTTCCGCACCGCTGGCCGAAATTGGTCCTCGTCTGCTTTTTTTCGGCCAAGAGAGAGAAAACTCTGATTGGCTGTTCAGCTTAGTGAACGAGTCAGTGCACGAGAATAATAGCAAAACAGCGAGCAAAGTAGTCAAAACGGTACAAATGTTACATCATCTTACCTGAGTTTTCCTGGGCGAATATTTTAATATTAACATGAGCGGAGTGCAAAAAAAGACAATTTTTAGCAGGATTGATATTCAAAACGGTAAGCACACACTGCTTTGTTTTCGGTTTGTGTATCTGCAGCTACAGCGTCCATTTCCCTTTTTTAATGACGAATATATCTGCAGAAATACACAGTTGTCTCATTTACACGCAGGCGCAGAACACACATGCGAGCTGACAGTCGGCTGTAGTTCCCTCGCTGTGTTCAAGTGCAGAAAATATTGACAAATTGTGTTTCCTTCTTTATTCCTTACATTTTCTTCACTTGGTCTTAAAAAGTCTTAAATTAGCTTTTTATCAATCTCATACTCTTTAACTGTGGCTTATTGTAAGTTTTTTGCTTACACTTTACAATAAGGTTCCATTCGTTAACATTAGTTAGTGTACTAACATTAACAATGAGCAACACATTTGTTTCACTTTAAAGAAGTTTCCATCTGCAAATATTAACGAGCTAAGAGTGACAGCAAGAAACAAACTAAACAATGCAAGCAAGCTGTTCAGGAAAGGGTAGGTTAAGTCAGATAAACTAATAAATAAAATAAAATATTGGGCAAGGTGACAGAATATTTGCCTTCCTATGACGTATGAGTTTGAGCTGGTTCTAGCTGTTGCCAAGCAATGGAAGACGAGGGTATAATTTCAAATTGCAAATATGTATAGAAGAAAAACTAAATCTCAATGTCAGATTTTTCCAAGACAAAGCAAAATTTGCCTGTGAACACTTTATATAAATACAATATATCTAGGTCTAAACCCAGGTGATCACTCATATCATTGTTTTATATATATATATATATATATATATATATATATATATCGTCCAGCCATAAAACTAACACCTAGTTTGTCAGTTTTCTTTTAAAAACATAAAAACATTTAAAAACCAATAACGCACGCCGGAGTAAGGTCGACTTTTTAGTTTTTTGTCTCTTACTACAATTTCGTGCAGTATATAAACGCATTAACCTGAGGGAAAAAAATAGTTTTGTGACTTTGTGTGTTTGTGTATTTACAGATCTTATCAAATTCTGGATGAGGAGTAAAGAAAGGATGTTGGATACAATTTCTGACTTTTCTATAAATCTATTTGTAAAATACGTTGTTTTATTAGTTATCTCTTTAGTGCATTAAATGTTATTACTTTGAACACATTTAACAAATGTCTTTTACTGGGGTCCAAGCAGATGGGAAAAGGGTAACAATGCTCAATAATACAACGCCCAAATCTTGTACTGTATGCCCTTATAGGTTTTTTTTTTCCCCTTTTGATTTTATTGTTTTGTATCTGACAAATTATATGAATCAGAAATCATTAAATAACGTGACGAGACTTAAATACAGTAGGTATATACACTCACCTAAAGGGTTATTAGGAACACCTGTTCAATTTCTCATTAATGCAATTATCTAATCAACCAATCACATGGCAGTTGCTTCAATGCATTTAGGGGTGTGGTCCTGGTCAAGACAATCTCCTGAACTCCAAACTGAATGTCAGAATGGGAAAGAAAGGTGATTTAAGCAATTTTGAGCGTGGCATGGTTGTTGGTGCCAGACGGGCCGGTCTGAGTATTTCACAATCTGCTCAGTTACTGGGATTTTCACGCACAACCATTTCTAGAGTTTACAAAGAATGGTGTGAAAAGGGAAAAACATCCAGTATGCGGCAGTCCTGTGGGCGAAAATGCCTTGTTGATGCTAGAGGTCAGAGGAGAATGGGCCGACTGATTCAAGCTGATAGAAGAGCAACTTTGACTGAAATAACCACTCGTTACAACCGAGGTATGCAGCAAAGCATTTGTGAAGCCACAACACGCACAACCTTGAGGCGGATGGGCTACAACAGCAGAAGACACCACCGGGTACCACTCATCTCCACTACAAATAGGAAAAAGAGGCTACAATTTGCACGAGCTCACCAAAATTGGACAGTTGAAGACTGGAAAAATGTTGCCTGGTCTGATGAGTCTCGATTTCTGTTGAGACATTCAGATGGTAGAGTCAGAATTTGGCGTAAACAGAATGAGAACATGGATCCATCATGCCTTGTTACCACTGTGCAGGCTGGTGGTGGTGGTGTAATGGTGTGGGGGATGTTTTCTTGGCACACTTTAGGCCCCTTAGTGCCAATTGGGCATCGTTTAAATGCCACGGCCTACCTGAGCATTGTTTCTGACCATGTCCATCCCTTTATGACCACCATGTACCCATCCTCTGATGGCTACTTCCAGCAGGATAATGCACCATGTCACAAAGCTCGAATCATTTCAAATTTGTTTCTTGAACATGACAATGAGTTCACTGTACTAAAATGGCCCCCACAGTCACCAGATCTTAACCCAATAGAGCATCTTTGGGATGTGGTGGAACGGGAGCTTCGTGCCCTGGATGTGCATCCCACAAATCTCCATCAACTGCAAGATGCTATCCTATCAATATGGGCCAACATTTCTAAAGAATGCTTTCAGCACCTTGTTGAATCAATGCCACGTAGAATTAAGGCAGTTCTGAAGGCGAAAGGGGGTCAAACACAGTATTAGTATGGTGTTCCTAATAATCCTTTAGGTGAGTGTACATCCAAATAAAAAATTAAAAACACCAAACTTTTCTGGACCAAAATGCAAAAAGTGTCAGGTAAGTTTTCAATCACATTTTCATCTTCAAACTGTCTTTTCAACTTGTGGCTGCTGGTTCAAATATAAATTCTACCTATTACCTTAAAATAACATTAATGAATATATATGGTACATAATCAGTTGTTTTGTTTTTTAAAACCTTTTTTCCAAGCAACTATACCCCCATGAAAAAAAATTATAGGACCTAAAGAAAAGTGAGTTCTAATTCAAATGCATTTGTGGTAAGTAAATTTGTAAAAAAAAAAAAAATTCCCAAATAAAATATGGATAAACATCTATATATAAAGTATTTGACTATGATCCTATGTCACACTTAGTGAGACGATCTGCACTTTTAAGTTTTCTCATTGGTTTCTCACGATTCGGACATCCAGGAAATGCACACTTTAGAACCATTTTAAACACTGCATCGAGACCCATCTGCGTCATGTTCTCAGTTCTCGTGCATGCGTCTCGTGAACTCGCGTCAGAAAATTAATAGCTGAATAAAGTTGTTACTTTTGTTTATTTTTTTGTGCACAAAATCGCTTGATAAACTTATGGTTGAGCCACTGTAGTCACTTGGACTATTTTAACAATGTCTTTACTACCTTTCTGGGCCGGCAAGTTGAAATGACCTAGAAGCCTATGAGACAGCTCTCAAATTTAATAAAAAAAATCTTAATTTGTGTTCTGAAGATGAACGAAAGACTTACGGGGTTGGAACAACAGAATTTTCATTTTTGGGTGAACTAACCATTTAAGCATTACATTTAATGAGTTTGAATGATGCAGACAAGAGAGAGTGTGAAACCATCAGCTGTTTGCCAGGTAAATAGTGAAGTCATAGTGAATGCCATTAATAAACATATAATGATTATATGGTATGTACGGTATATCTACATTTTTTGTCTTTTTAAATCTTTTTTTTTTCCAGTCTGCCAAAAAGACCTGTCCAGTCTATACCAACATGAAAAAAAGAATTCTTGGACTGGAAGAAAGTGAGCTCTATTGACAATTCAAGCGTATTAGTGGTAAGTACATTTACAAACCAGTGAACTGTTGTCTAACAAATGTCAGTGTAACTCCCCAAATTAAATATGATAAACATTAAAGGGATAATTAACTTACCAAAAAATATTTTATACCTTTCATCATCTACTTGAAAGTTTTTTCTAGTGTTGCACGATATACCGGTACTAGAAAAGTATCGCGATACCCTGCTATTAAAAACGATATGAAATTTTATTAGTACCGGTACTTTAATATTGACAGCACTCTAATAAGAGCAGTGTTGCTTAATTCGCGTCGATGTGTGACAGGGAGCAGGACGTGAGTGCACCGTTCACTGGAAGCAACAGAAACATGCATGAGAACGTGCTCGTGCTGACGCGCTCTGACCTGAAGCGTGCACACGCTTTTCAGACAGCAATGGCATGCGATCGCTTCAGTTCTCTTTTGCGGATTATTGGGTTTGAATTGTCAAAAATATGTAAGAAAACTATGGAAGCATATGGGTAGCAACATTCAATTTGCAATGCAATATGTAAAATGGCAATGCATTTCAGTATTTACATTTACATTTTCCATACCATGTGTGCAACATTGAGCAAAATGATCATTCAAATTACAGAAACAAATTACAGAACATGTTCAAGCAAAAATTGTAGCAAAATGATCATTTAAATGTTATTTTTCTTAATTGCATTTACACTCACAGTTAATATACTTGCGAATGCACTTTCATTAAACGTCCCGCAATGAATGCAGCAAAATCCAGTGTGGAATTAAAAATGCAATCCGAGCCGATCAAGTCTCCGCCGTGCCCGAATGGTTAAAAAGAGAGAAAAAATACAACCAATATAGCAAACAATAATCTTGGACAGCTTTATTTGAGAGTAAAATAACCTGTTGTAAAGCACCGCTCACTGTTTCAGCCCTTCAGCAGACACGCGGCCGCGCTCGTGTTAAGGTGCACGAGCGTCAGGCGTGTTCTCTGCGAGACGGTCTAACCATAAATATCTATGGTCCTAATAACGTGCTGGTCTAACAGAGCAGTCACTGACAGACGTGCGTGATTATTTCTGTGTTCTTGCTTCATCTGCCAGTAAACGGCTCGCTCTAATAGCTCTGCTGCCGCCATGTTTCCAACACCTGGCCCCGCCTTGATGCGGTGATTGACAGGGCGGGGCGGAGACTTGATCGGCTCGGATTGCATTTTTAATTCCACACTGGATTTTGCATTTTAATTTCGCAACTTATAAAGCGTTAAAATATATGTTTAAATTATATGTTAAAACTAGTGTAGGAAATAGCAAGTGTAAATTATATTATTCAATTTGAATTATCATTTTGCTCAATGTTGCACACATGGTATGGAAAATGTAAATGCCATTTTACATATTGAATGTTGCTACCCATATGCTTCCATAGAAATCGGATCTGTGCAGCTCTTAAAGGGTCAGACCTAATATTCTGTGTGATGTTAATCAACAAAAGAAATGAGAAAATCACCCCATACTTAACTGAATAACTTATTTATTTATTAAGTATCAGTGTAGCCTATAGTTAATTTATAGAGTGAAGACTGCATTTTTTTTTTTACATTTGGTTAATTTCTTTCTTGAATGCTACTGTTAAATAGACCTGCAGCTGAAAAAAAAAGTTTGTAATTAGCATTTTTGCTTATTTTTAAACACAAAGAAAATTAAATGAAATTTCTATATTGTAAAATTATTATTATAAAATTACATTAAAAAAATATGTTAAATTACTTGTATCATGAAATAAGATTTTGGTCATCCCAACCTGTTCAGAATTGTGAAAGGTTAGCGAATGTTAACTCATTGATGATAATGTGATTGTTGCAAACATTTCTGTAAGGATATTTACACTGGCATGTAATGCTCTTAGTTTATCTGAGTTCTTAGTTTAAAAAAAAAAGAAAAAAGTTTTTTGCCGTGGTATCGATTCAGTATCGGTATCAAGGTATTTTGGTCTGGTATCGTATCGAAGTCAACATTTTGGTATCGTGACAACACTAGTTTTTTCAGACCTTTATGAATCTGTGGAACACAAAACGTGAACTTTGGAAGAATGTTCTGATTTGTTCTTTCCATGTAGTGATATTTAACAGAGCCAATCTTTTTTTAAACTGTAAAAGGAATAAAAAATAACCATAAAATAGGTCGACTCATGCACTGTTTTCCAGGTTGAAACAATACAATAGCTTTTGGGTGAGAAAAAACCTTTCTTGATTATCTGTCTGGGTATTTCTCAATGATTTAATATTTATGCATTTAAGATTGAATTGAGTGTCTAGAGCTCTGTCCTTTTGTTGGTTACAGATGTCTCTATTCAAACCAATACTTTCTCCATCTCCTTTGTCCTTTATTCCAACCCATTTTCTCTTTCATGAAATTATGTATATATGAGACTAGTACTTTCAAGAGTATAATTAAAGGAGAATACACTCAGCTGATCATATAATGTACATTCTTTCTGCTAATCATTTATGGGTTATGAATACACTGACTGAATGGACACCATTGCACTTGGACATTATTACATGGCTGCTCGATAGTACAGTTGAGTATTCCAGCAAGCCGTGTGTTAATGAGGTGTGTATTCTTCTCATTTTAGCTCCTATGTCCATTTGGGCTGAAGGTCGAGACAGAACCAAACCAAAGCTGGACTGTAACCTACTGGCCTGTATGACAGACTTCATACTGACAACTACTGGCATGGATGCTGCATCACATGTTTTTGAACAAAAACCTTCTCACTGAGAATTTAAAGTGTGGAGTATTCATCCCCCCCGAGCAGACTCCATGGCTTCATCTCTTGGGAGTGGATATCATTTTAAACACTCTTTTAAAGAACTGCTCATTTCTTCTGAATTTATTTTGTAGTATATGTAAGAATTTTCCATTAAAAGAAAATAAACTTTTAGTAATGTTTTTTTAAGTAATTAATTGTTAAGTAATGTTGTTGTAATCCTGTTAATGTACACTCACCTAAAGGATTATTAAGAACACCATACTAATACTGTGTTTGACCCCCTTTCGCCTTCAGAACTGCCTTAATTCTACGTGGCATTGATTCAACAAGGTGCTGAAAGCATTCTTTAGAAATGTTGGCCCATATTGATAGGATAGCATCTTGCAGTTGATGGAGATTTGTGGGATGCACATCCAGGGCACGAAGCTCCCGTTCCACCACATCCCAAAGATGCTCTATTGGGTTGAGATCTGGTGACTGTGGGGGCCATTTTAGTACAGTGAACTCATTGTCATGTTCAAGAAACCAATTTGAAATGATTCGAGCTTTGTGACATGGTGCATTATCCTGCTGGAAGTAGCCATCAGAGGATGGGTACATGGTGGTCATAAAGGGATGGACATGGTCAGAAACAATGCTCAGGTAGGCCGTGGCATTTAAACGATGCCCAATTGGCACTAAGGGGCCTAAAGTGTGCCAAGAAAACATCCCCCACACCATTACACCACCACCACCAGCCTGCACAGTGGTAACAAGGCATGATGGATCCATGTTCTCATTCTGTTTACGCCAAATTCTGACTCTACCATCTGAATGTCTCAACAGAAATCGAGACTCATCAGACCAGGCAACATTTTTCCAGTCTTCAACTGTCCAATTTTGGTGAGCTCGTGCAAATTGTAGCCTCTTTTTCCTATTTGTAGTGGAGATGAGTGGTACCCGGTGGGGTCTTCTGCTGTTGTAGCCCATCCGCCTCAAGGTTGTGCGTGTTGTGGCTTCACAAATGCTTTGCTGCATACCTCGGTTGTAACGAGTGGTTATTTCAGTCAAAGTTGCTCTTCTATCAGCTTGAATCAGTCGGCCCATTCTCCTCTGACCTCTAGCATCAACAAGGCATTTTCGCCCACAGGACTGCCGCATACTGGATGTTTTTCCCTTTTCACACCATTCTTTGTAAACTCTAGAAATGGTTGTGCGTGAAAATCCCAGTAACTGAGCAGATTGTGAAATACTCAGACCGGCCCGTCTGGCACCAACAACCATGCCACGCTCAAAATTGCTTAAATCACCTTTCTTTCCCATTCTGACATTCAGTTTGGAGTTCAGGAGATTGTCTTGACCAGGACCACACCCCTAAATGCATTGAAGCAACTGCCATGTGATTGGTTGATTAGATAATTGCATTAATGAGAAATTGAACAGGTGTTCCTAATAATCCTTTAGGTGAGTGTATGTACAGTATAAATTGCAAACTTGTTTTGGGTAGTGTTTACAGGTTATACAGGTAGATGCTGTGCATTTAAAGGTGCTCTTAAGTCATTTGTATTTGTAGGCCTACAATATGTTATTTTTATATATGAATTATTATTACAGTGGAACAAATTGCTATTTTTTATTTGTAAATTAGCAACTGAATTTAACCATTGCACAGCACCACTTTATCACCAATAATTCTGTACAACTTTGTAGTTTATTGTTTATGTCACATGTAAGAACAAATGCAAATGTATATTTTCTTTCAGATTATGTAATTTCTGTAATAAATTCTGTATCATAGAATGGTAACTTCTTTCTGTTGTTATTTTGTAGATGTTTGTTGTAACTAAATGGCTTAAATGTAAAACCATGGCTACACTGTGGTAATACAACCAATTTATGGTACATGATCCATGGTTTTTAAAAACATGGTTTGCTCCAAAAACCATGGTTACTAAAGTCATGGTTACTATGGTTTTATTGTAGTATTACTACAATATAACTGTAGTAAAACCATGGAATAAAAAACATGGTTTTTTAAAAATACCAAAAGTTACTAGTCATTAAAATTACAGTTTTACTATAGTATTACTACAATATAACTAGTAAAACCATGGTATCAAAACCATGTTTTTTTTTAAAATACCAGTTACTATAGTCATTAAAATTACAGTTTTACTATAGTATTACTTCAGTATAACTGTAGTTAAACCATGGTATCAAAACCATGTTTTTTTAAACACAGTTACTACAGTCATAGTTAACTACAATTTTACTATAGTAAAACCATGGTTAATTATCGTAAGGGAGGACATGACAGCCCCTCAGCTGGGGAAGAAAGTATTTCAGGGGCAGAAATACAGCCATCAACTTGAGGCAGTTGATGTGTCCATCAAGCTGATGACCCTCCCATTCCTCTTGGGCTGGACGACCACTTAAGACCGCACCTTAGATTTTGGCCTAGCCTGACTTTGCTCAGGGTATGCTGAATGGTCTAAATTCGAGTGGGAGACAGTTTTGCCTGCATCGTGACCGAATCCCAAACAATCCCTAGATAAGTCGTTCTCTAAGCAGGAGAAAGAACACTTTCTTGGTGTTGAGTCTCAACCCGAGAGAAACTAGATGAGCTAACACGATGTTGATTGTGATGAACCAATTGTGATGTTGAATTTGCGACATGCCCGTCTTTGCGGTAACATATTGAACTTGAGCGCTTTGACTGTATGGTTTAAGCCTCGAAGACCTAAGATTGGACGCAACCCCCCACCCTTCTTGGGAACCAGGAAGTATCTGCTGTAATAGCCTGACTCTCTCTCCAAAAGAGGAACATTTTATGGCCTGAGGTTGTAGAGTGCGACAAGCCGGCCCCCAGTCTCTCCGAGGAGGAGCGCGACTTGCTACACTCTGCTTTTTCACCTCCTTTTCTCTTGAAGGACCGGGGAGATGTTGGGTGGCCGATGGCCCCTCTCCTTGAGTGCGGCGAGGAAGGAACTGTACAAAATCTTCCTCATGCTTTTTAACTTCTCTGAACCTGGAGACTATTGTGTTTACCGAGTCGTAAAACAGGTCAGAGGGAGAAACCGGAAAAACAAATGAGAAAAATGTGGTCTTTATCTTTTATCCCCGTCAAATCCTTCAAGAGGTCAGCCTGGTACGCCTGTAACACTGTCATAGTGTGCAAAGCAGCACCAGCCTGACCTGCAGCTTGATAAGCTTTTCCCACGAGAGCCACAGTTGTTCTACACGGCTTAGTGGGGAGGGTAGGTCTTTTAAGTGAAGATGCAGACCCAGGCGAGAGATAGCTCGCGAGCGTCTCTTCAACCTGAGGCATCTCCACATACCCCCCAGACTTCACACCCACGATAGTCGAAAAAGTTGACGTCAAAGACACGGGATGTATATGGTTTTCGTCACGACTTTGATAGTTCGTCATGGAGTTCCTTGAAAAAGGGAGAGAGACTGATATTGTGGTCCCTCCCCCTTGCCACTAGACAGAAGCCTATCCTCTAGCTTACTACGTTTGGAGGTCTCTTGTTTGTGAGGCCAGTCAAGTGTGAGGAACGCTCAGAGGCTGGCTGCTTGAAGTCCACTGAGCCAAGAGATTCATTATCGTCCCCTGCATGACCCGAAGAAGCACCGGGCACGCTTCGGAATCACGCGAGGAAACATATAGATCTGGTGAGCGAGCAAGCGAAAGAGACAGACCCGTCTCCTGTTCGTCAGCCAAACCCCTGCGGGAGCCCCGCAATAGTAATATGGGTGAGGTCTGGAAGTAGCCAAGATGAGCACAAAGTGTTTTAACTGTGAATAACTCAGAGTGCTCGCAGTAAGTGTGTGTATCCATTTCTGGCATAGGAAGAGAACATGGAGGGACACAGCGCTTACTCTGTTGTTGACTAATTTTTCTGCTTGGTTTTCTTTGATTTAACTCTTTTCACTTGTGAGACAGAGATGAGAAAGAGAAAATCTGCACACTGCCAGTTGAAATCTAACTCCTAACAAAGATCTGTAGTCAGATAAAGAGAGAGAGAGAGAGAGATTTTTGACGCACACCAAAACAGAATGGCCTCTGAAGACAAAAGACCTGACTATGCAGCTGTGGGCTCATCTATTTATAGCCTCGAGTCTATAGTACCTCCAGGTCAATTCCATTGACGTGTTTACACACTATATTCACAGCTGGTCATGATAAAGACGTTCCCAATAGCGCTATGCAGCGCAGCATTGAGTGTAGCTTTTGAAAGGGAACAAAAGGTAACTGCATAAGATGAGATTGACTACAAGCAAATCTAAGAAAACCACATTAATGAAAACACCAGCAAGGTCAGGGAAATATAATACCAGTTGATTGAAATTAAAGAGTAGTAGTTCTATACACCTAAACAGTATAAATATGTTTTTAAAACTTTGTGAAATTAGGGCTTTAATTCACACAAAATGCTATATACATAAAAATGTCAAGTAATTTTCTGACACTCTAAAAAGAGGGTCATCAGGTTCTGATTATGATGTAGCCTTGATAGAGGGCAAAAAGCACATTGGAGGCAGCTTGTTTTGGTCTCTCCATTCTAGTAGTGTTTTTCCATTTAATTCAATTTAACTCATTTAATCTTGACTTATGTTGTGTATCATTGTAATTCCTTTCCTTAGCCAACGAGGTGATGACAGCCAGCTGCCTGAGGTCTTGGAAAGATCCCAAGAACTGCCAGAGTTTTCACAGGCCATCAGAGGATTATCAGAGCTGACTCTGGCACGCAGACGGTTTATTACTCTCACAGATGAAGAATGTGCAGCAATCAAACATGCATTTGCTTGCATAATTTGCAAAGGTTTGTTAACAAGATAATTTCACATCTTTAAGATTTGTTGATATCCAGAGTAGTATTTTGTGAATTAAACTGTACTACACTTCCCACACTACACTGGATTAAGATCCCAGAAATATTATGAAAGAACTAACAAGGAATGTTTTTTTATTTTACATTTCTAGGGCCCATGGATGATCCTGTTTTTGCAGTTTGCTGTCATGGTCTCATTGCATGCAAAGTGTGCATGGATCAGTGGCAGCAAAATGTTGTACTTTGTAAAATTATTGTTCACAGACATTTGTAATACATGTTAGTTTTATAATGTTTTGTTCTTAAAGAAATCTTCATGAATAATGTCTTTTCACATTTATGAAGTGTAATATGGCTTCTTTAAATGGTGTGAAGTCATAATTTACAGCCTGATCAAAGCACAGTCTAATGTCTGGGTAAAGATCAGCAAAATCTTCCTCTGCTCGGGTTCTGTTTTCCTCACAAGAAAAGGGATCCGTCCCAAATGTTGATGTTCTTGTCAGACAGGACCCCACGTCTTACTAGTACATGTCTGCAACCACAGAGGCCTGTGGAAGGAGTTCCTCAGAAATCTTAACTTCTAAACCTTCAGCCAAGATGTTTGGTTTCCCTTTTCCTACAACAGCAGTACCATAATTAATATATAAACAAGAGGCAATGTCTATAATTATATACAGCAGTACCATAATTAATATATAAACAAGAGGCAATGTCTATATTTATATACAAAATAATGATTTCTGAATAATTTTGTACGTTTACATTGTTACAACCAAAAAAAAAAACAGCCTGTCATTCATGCACATCTAGAAATACCTGCAGTCCCATGTGCTTTCCATGATCGATCAAGCCCAATTGAGGAAACCTGACAAGTGAGACAATAAACAATTTTAGTTATGTTGATGATCTCTTGGTCTTGAAGTTGCAGCAGGGCTTCATTCAGGGGACAGTTGACTCCTAATTTATTTCTGGCATAGTCTTAGAGTTGAACTTTGACTAACTGGGGCCCAGGTCAGGAAGCAGACGGACTGGCTTACCCGACCGTCTGCTAGCTGTCTCACGTCACAGAAGTCAGATAAATCCCAGCACATAGAGACTCTTTCACCTAGATATTATCACATAGAGACTGTGTCTGTTCCACGAATTAGTAAATACAAAAAACTCTCGAACCCATTTAAGGGAAATGTTTTTATTTTTTTACGGTTTATTCATTTTCAAACATTACAGACATAACCTAAAATTTAACAAGAGGGAGGAAAAAAACAAAAAACAAAACAATAATTATCCTTACAATACAATAACTTCCTTCCGAACAGGAAGTTTGGCTAAATATGGTAAAATTGGTATCTATGTTCTTGGCATGACCTAAGAAATCTATTATACCAATTTAATCAAAAGTTCAAAAATTCATTATAACTTTTGTCCTCAAGGTGGCGCTGCCCCGAAACTTTTTGAGTACTTTCAGGGCATGGTGCCGAAGACACATACCGAGTTTCGTAATGATATGCCAATGGGTTCGTAAAATATAGCACTTTTTGACAGAATTCAAAATGGGCGACGCCCAAATTTGTTGATATGGGAAAATTGGGTATGGTATGGCTCGGCGTGATGCCCCGAAAGAGACCAGTTTTGTGATTTTTGGCTAAAGCATTCTGAAGTTATCATCAACATTTTTTTTTTGTATCTTTGGACCACTAGGTGGCACTGCGCCGAAACGCTGCAGGCAGCCTCAGGTCATGGTTGGCATAACACACACCAAGTTTGGTTACAATATGCTAAAGCGTTGCGGAGATATAACCTGACTTTCATTTTTGACTGACTGCAGTTTGTCGAATTCATTTGCGCGTTATTCGAGAACAGTTTGACTAATCATCTTGATTCTAATATCGTTTTGTCAGCATTGTCTAAAGATGATCTGGTTCAATTTTCATGGAAATTGGAGCAACGGCCTAGGAGGAGTTCGAAAAAGTAGGTTTTTCGGAAAATTCAAAATGGCGGGAAAATTTTCATGACAGAAAATCGGCTTGAGCCAAGGAATCAGAGGAAAAAAGAATTTTGTTTCTAACCCTTATGGTTCAAAAGTTATTAGCATAAACATGAGTGACACTTTGGACAGGTGGTGGCGCTAGAGGGATTGAGTTAGAGACTTCAAATTTGTGAGGGTGACAGCTCAGACTGTCCTCTATGAGTGTGCCAAATTTCACAACTTTCCCGCAAGCGGTTCTATGGGCTGCCATAGACTCCATTGCAGAATAATAATAATAATAATAGGAACGCTAACAATTTCAATAGGTGCCTCCGCACCTTCAGTGCTTGGCCCCTAATAAATGAAATGATTCTACAAACAATATACCTTCCATATTTATACTTGAATATACCTCATATATTTAAACCTCATTAAACAAACCCTCTACTAAGAATAGAGGATATATTTAAACCCATATACACTCACCTAAAGGATTATTAGGAACACCTGTTCAATTTCTCATTAATGCAATTATCTAATCAACCAATCACATGGCAGTTGCTTCAATGCATTTAGGGGTGTGGTCCTGTTCAAGACAATCTCCTGAACTCCAAACTGAATGTCAGAATGGGAAAGAAAGGTGATTTAAGCAATTTTGAGCGTGGCATGATTGTTGGTGCCAGACGGGCCGGTCTGAGTATTTCACAATCTGCTCAGTTACTGGGATTTTCACGCACAACCATTTCTAGAGTTTACAAAGAATGGTGTGAAAAGGGAAAAACATCCAGTATGCGGCAGTCCTGTGGGCGAAAATGCCTTGTTGATGCTAGAGGTCAGAGGAGAATGGGCCGACTGATTCAAGCTGATAGAAGAGCAACTTTGACTGAAATAACCATGCCAACCGAGGTATGCAGCAAAGCATTTGTGAAGCCACAACACGCACAACCTTGAGGCGGATGGGCTACAACAGCAGAAGACCCCACCGGGTACCACTCATCTCCACTACAAATTGGAAAAAGAGGCTACAATTTGCACGAGCTCACCAAAATTGGACAGTTGAAGACTGGAAAAATGTTGCCTGGTCTGATGAGTCTCGATTTCTGTTGAGACATTCAGATGGTAGAGTCAGAATTTGGCGTAAACAGAATGAGAACATGGATCCATCATGCCTTGTTACCACTGTGCAGGCTGGTGGTGGTGGTGTAATGGTGTGGGGGATGTTTTCTTGGCACACTTTAGGCCCCTTAGTGCCAATTGGGCATCGTTTAAATGCCACGGCCTACCTGAGCATTGTTTCTGACCATGTCCATCCCTTTATGACCACCATGTACCCATCCTCTGATGGCTACTTCCAGCAGGATAATGCACCATGTCACAAAGCTCGAATCATTTCAAATTGGTTTCTTGAACATGACAATGAGTTCACTGTACTAAAATGGCCCCCACAGTCACCAGATCTCAACCCAATAGAGCATCTTTGGGATGTGGTGGAACGGGAGCTTCGTGCCCTGGATGTGCATCCCACAAATCTCCATCAACTGCAAGATGCTATCCTATCAATATGGGCCAACATTTCTAAAGAATGCTTTCAGCACCTTGTTGAATCAATGCCACGTAGAATTAAGGCAGTTCTGAAGGCGAAAGGGGGTCAAACACAGTATTAGTATGGTGTTCCTAATAATCCTTTAGGTGAGTGTATATCAGGATTGTGCCTCCATGTGGGAGAAATGTGAGCTCTGTGCAATATTTTAAGTTGCATTGCTTTAACTTTATTACATATACTTAAGGTCCCTGCATTCTTCCATGCTTCCTCCCATTGATCGTCTGTGATTTGTATATTAAGCATCCTTTCCCATGTCTCTTTCAGGAGGTTTGTATTCGAAGAGCTACAATCCTTAAGGACCTTGTAGGAAGAACTTGTATCATTGTTCATATGTGAGAAAAGTTGTCTCTCCACAGCTGAGATATCCTGATTTGTGAGCAAAGTAGTGTCTTTTTTCACAAAGTCTCTTAACTGTAAATTACGAAAGAAATCCTGTCGTGGGATACTGTACTTGTCGACTAATTGGTCAAATGACATTAAAATGTGGCCATCAAATAAATCATGCAACGTGGTAAGACCATTATGTGCCCAGTCTCGAAAATGTGGGTCTACAGTCCCCGGCAGGAAGTCATAAATAGGAGTAAGTGTTGAGGTGAGTTGGGATCTACCCTCCAAACGTCTAATAAACTGCCATGCCTTGATAGTACAAATTGTGATAGGGTTACTACAAGATAATTTCAAGGATTTAAACCTAAGTTTACTAAGTGAACTTTCAATATCAAACCACACTGTTCTGAACCCTTTATGTATCCAATCAGAGATGAAATGTAAATGAACACTCAACTGATATCTTCGAATATCTGGGAGGTCAAGTCCTCCCACCGAAGATGAAAGCATTAGAGTTAAAATTTTAATACGTGCTTTTTTTTAGCCCATATAAAGGAACTAAACCAACCATTCAATTACTTAATGGTTTTGTGTGTGAAATTTATCGGAATCATTTGAATGGGGTAAAGTAATCTTGGAAGAATATTCATCTTCAAAAGGGAGATCCGACCCAGCCAAGAAATAGGAAGGACATTCCACCTTTCTAAATCCACCTGAATGCGTTCAAAAAGTGGAAGAAAGTTAATGCCCAAATATATCAAACCCTCAGGAGCCCATCTAAATGGAAAAGAGGGTAGTGTTGTGGGTATTTGTTTTAAGCCACCTATAGGCATTGCCACCGACTTATAATAATGAATTCTGTGTCCTGAAAAGGGACCAAATTTGTTAATTGTATCTATAAGAGCTGGGGTAGAGGTATCAGGATTCACCATAAAAACCAAAATATTGTCAGCATACAGGGCAATCTTATGTTGGTTATTTGCTGCCATTAACCCACAAATATTAATATTTGTTCTTATAGCTTCTGCCAACGGTTCAATCACCAAGGCGAATAAAAGAGGTGAAAGGGGGCAGCCTTGCCTCATCCCTCACTCAACTCTGAATGTAGAAGAGCGACAACCATTAGTGAGCAAGGCAGAAAGAGGTTCATTTTGCAATAGCTTGACCCACTTAATAAATTGTTCACCAAGACCAAATTTATGTACTGTATGAAATAAGTAGGGCCATTCAATGCAATCAAATGCCTTCTCCGCATTGGGGGCTTGGGGAAAAAGGAGAGCAAATACGTAAGTTGTTCAACCCAGTGGTTGTGTTTATTTCTTGTGCAACCGTGATGATGAAAGAATGAAAGAAGGGTTGGTGCTCTTGTGCTTCTGTTGTGAGAGTCTTGGAGAAGGTGGAGTGAATATAGTAAACTTCAGCCAGACAGCAGGGAGTTAGCCTGGCCAGCGGAGAGTTCTCCTAAAGCTTCCAGGTTCCTTCTCATCAATCATGGAGCAGATGACCATCAATCAACACACACACCTGACAGCCATCTCCCATCGTCCCGACATCAGTCGCCACTGGCAACACACACGGAGCAGCTGACCAGCAATCAATGCACACACCTGACGGCGATTTCTCACTCATCACTGGGGCCATATATACCCAAGTGAAGAAAGAGCAGTTGAGCTCAATCTCTCAGACATGCACTAACGTCTGTTTGCATTCTGGCTACCGGTTGTCTCACAGAGAGTGTGTTGCCAGGGGCAACTGATGTCGGGACAATGGTAGTCTGCCACAATATGCTCCAACATATTTTTTGGAGAAAAGATATAATCTAGCCTAGTATAGCAACTATGAACCCTAGAAAAAAGTATACTCTCGTTCAGTAGGATGGCAGGTCCTCCAAAAATCTACATAATCAAAGTCTTCACAAAGAGCCTTAACAGTTTTAGCTTGAGTTGATAATAATGGTTTAGCTGCTGGGAATTTATCTGTAATGGGACATAAGTGACAGTTAACCCTATGTTTAAAAAGTTTTAAAATGTTTATGCGTAGTTTTTGAAAAAACGAAAATGTTAAATCACTGAAATAAGGCCATCTAACACACTTTAAACATTTGTTCACAAGGCTTTTCAGAACTGGATGTTGTTGCCTAGAGTTTTTCTAAAAGTCTTCAAAACATTTTGATCACTCATTCATACAAAACAATATAGTAATTAGACTTTTGTAAGACACTTATTGTCAGAATGGCTGTATGCGGGGAGGGTGTGGATCCTCATGAATAATGCTGTGATTCACACCTGAGGCGTCAACGGCTCCTTCCCTGAATATCAATGAGGAATGTGACAAAGGGAACTATAGAGAATGAATGCGAGGAGACTTAATGATTTTGTGCTTTGTTTGTAGCTTATTCACAAAATCACGTTTAATTTAAAAGAAGTAATCTGACTATACATTTTCTTTACATAAAGACTTTAGACCTACAGTACCGTTCAAAAGTTTTAGATCTGTATATTTAAAAGAAAAAATAAGTCTCTTCTGCTCACCAAGGCTGGATTTAGTTGATCCAAAATAGTAAAAACAGTAATATTGTGAAATATTTTTTTACAATTTAAAATAAATGTTTTCTATGTGAATATATTTATTCCTGTGATCAAAGCTGAATTACTCCAGTATTCAGTGTCACATGATCCTTCAGAAATCATTCTAATATGAGGATTTGATGCTCAACAAACATTTATGATAATTATGAATGTTGAAAACAGTTGTGTATTTTTTTTCAGGATTCTTTGATTAACGGAAAGTTCAAAAGAATAACATTTATCTGAAATAAAAAGATTTTGTAACATTATAAATGTCTTCACTGTGTTTTTTGATCAATATAAGGCATCTTTGCGAATAAAAGTATTTATTTATTTCAAAAAAACAAAACAACAGCAACAAAATAACTAAACTCTTTCTGGGCCCAAACTTTTGAATGGTAGTGTATAATGTTACAATAGATAAATGCTGTTGTTTTGAAATTTCTATTTATCAAAGAATCCTGAAATAAATTGTACACAACTGTTTTCAACATTCGTAATAATAAGAAATGTTTCTTGAGCAGCAAATCATCATATTACAATGATTTCTGAAGGATCATGTGAAACTGAAGACCGGAATAAATTGCATTTTAAAAATATATCCAAATAGAAAACAATTATTTTAAATTATAAAAATACTTCGCAATATTACTGTTTTTGCTGTATTTTGGATCAAATAAATGCAGCCTTGTTAAGCAGAAGAATTTTTTTTGAAAACAACAAAATCTAAAACATTTGAACAGTAGTGTATATACTTGGATTTACACATGAAAACAACACATAGAGCAGTAGTAAAAAAAAAAAAATACAGTGCAAAAGAGACATTCAGGGCAAAAGTGCAAACAGGGACAGTGCAAGATGAACGAAAACTAATTGGTCTCTCTATTTGAGCGCGCTTGTCGCGCGTCTACATTTAAAATAACGAACGTGAGCGTGCAAAAGACGCAACACATGTGAACAGCCCCTTAGTCAGTGTATGGTTACATCAGCGTAGCAGTCAATAAACGGGACATTTGGGCCCAATAAACGAGACGTCTCGGCTAATACGGGACAGTTGGCAACCCTACGTTTATATCATGCTGTGTTCAATATTACAGAGCATAAAAATATCCCCATGTCAAGTCAAGTCAACTTTATTTATATAGCGCTTTTTACAATGCTGATTGTTTCAAAGCAGCTTCACAGTGTTAAACAGGAAAATAATGAACAGAATTTGATTCGGCTGTACAGCCGCTCTGGAGAAAACGGTGATGTCATCAGCTCATTTCAATTATCATATACACTCACCTAAAGGATTATTAGGAACACCTGTTCAATTTCTCATTAATGCAATTATCTAATCAACCAATCACATGGCAGTTGCTTCAATGCATTTAGGGGTGTGGTCCTGGTCAAGACAATCTCCTGAACTCCAAACTGAATGTCAGAATGGGAAAGAAAGGTGATTTAAGCAATTTTGAGCGTGGCATGGTTGTTGGTGCCAGACGGGCCGGTCTGAGTATTTCACAATCTGCTCAGTTACTGGGATTTTCACGCACAACCATTTCTAGAGTTTACAAAGAATGGTGTGAAAAGGGAAAAACATC
Organism: Rhinogobio ventralis; assembly: GCA_039654625.1. NCBI lineage: Eukaryota > Metazoa > Chordata > Actinopteri > Cypriniformes > Gobionidae > Rhinogobio > Rhinogobio ventralis. The sequence goes on along the minus strand of CM077207.1, from coordinate 34,979,414 downwards.
CAGTAAGCGGCAGTCCTGTGGGCGAAAATGCCTTGTTGATGCTAGAGGTCAGAGGAGAATGGGCCGACTGATTCAAGCTGATAGAAGAGCAACTTTGACTGAAATAACCACTCGTTACAACCGAGGTATGCAGCAAAGCATTTGTGAAGCCACAACACGCACAACCTTGAGGCGGATGGGCTACAACAGCAGAAGACCCCACCGGGTACCACTCATCTCCACTACAAATAGGAAAAAGAGGCTACAATTTGCACAAGCTCACCAAAATTGGACAGTTGAAGACTGGAAAAATGTTGCCTGGTCTGATGAGTCTCGATTTCTGTTGAGACATTCAGATGGTAGAGTCAGAATTTGGCGTAAACAGAATGAGATCATGGATCCATCATGCCTTGTTACCACTGTGCAGGCTGGTGGTGGTGGTGTAATGGTGTGGGGGATGTTTTCTTGGCACACTTTAGGCCCCTTAGTGCCAATTGGGCATCGTTTAAATGCCACGGCCTACCTGAGCATTGTTTCTGACCATGTCCATCCCTTTATGACCACCATGTACCCATCCTCTGATGGCTACTTCCAGCAGGATAATGCACCATGTCACAAAGCTCGAATCATTTCAAATTGGTTTCTTGAACATGACAATGAGTTCACTGTACTAAAATGGCCCCCACAGTCACCAGATCTCAACCCAATAGAGCATCTTTGGGATGTGGTGGAACGGGAGCTTCGTGCCCTGGATGTGCATCCCACAAATCTCCATCAACTGCAAGATGCTATCCTATCAATATGGGCCAACATTTCTAAAGAATGCTTTCAGCACCTTGTTGAATCAATGCCACGTAGAATTAAGGCAGTTCTGAAGGCGAAAGGGGGTCAAACACAGTATTAGTATGGTGTTCCTAATAATCCTTTAGGTGAGTGTATATTCAAGTAATGTAGTTGATATAGTTAATTTAGTTTAGTAATTCAATTTATTTGGATATTTATTTGAAAATGTAGTGTCCCCAACTGAACAAGCCAAAGGCGTATGTCGTACGTGTATCTTTATTTAGCATTGAAAGGTTGCCTACCTATCTATATTTCATATTTCAACATGTTTCCGTTGATGTCACACATTTTAGTCTGGCAATAGTTCAACTAGTAGCCTACAATGTGAAGTTTATGCATCAATAACGCTAATATAAGTGAGAAGAAATGTTTTACCTTAAAAATTCTCATGGTAAAATTAGAATTTTAACGTTCTCACGTTCTGTTTCTTCTGGGGTAAATTTAAGGTAAACTCACAGCGTGTCTTCCAAACTTGATGAAAATCAGAAGAATGATGAAGCTGAGTTTTTGTTTTGAGGTGATGGGGGCGTTTACAGGTTCGCGTTCCTTCCTCGTGGACAATTTGCATGTGAATCGCTTTGCGCTCACGTGGGTGTTTATTAAATATGCTCCTGTGGAGAGACCACTTATTTTAATCATAGACCAACACGAGACACATGTCTCTAAAGATGTAATCGTGCTGCAGGGAAAACAAAACTGAATTTCTCTGTCTACCTGCCCACACCACACACATCCTTCAGCCCCTGGATATTGTTGTCTTCAATCCACTGAAGACTGCTTTCTCCACCATGGCTTCCAGGATGGGTCTGCTTCGAGGGGATCTTGTCATGGGGAAGAAGCAGTTTTCACCTCTCCTCAAAAATGTTTACCCCACTGCTGTCATAGCCCAGAACATCAAGGCTGGGTTCCTCAAGACTGGGATCTTTCCTCTGACCAGGGGTGCTGTGGACACAACCCAGGTAATTTTAACATTAATACAATGATAATTCATCCTTTAAGCTACTTGCATTTCTTTTCAAGTGTGCTAATGAGTTTTTCATGTTTTACTTTCTTAGGTGGTTTCTTAGTGCTCCCATCTGCAGATGGAAGTGACGCCACTCCATCCGTCACTCCTTCAGCCACACCATCCAGCACTCCAGTCATTCCTTCAGCCACACCATCCAGCACTCCAGTCATTCCTTCAGCCACACCATCCAGCGTTCCATCACTCCTTCAGCCACACCATCCAGCACTCACGCCACACCATCCAGCGTTCCCATCACTCCTTCAGCCACACCATCCAGCGTTCCCATCACTCCTTCAGCCACACCATCCAGCGTTCCCATCACTCCTTCAGCCACACCATCCAGCGTTCCCATCACTCCTTCAGCCACACCATCCAGCATTCCCATCACTCCTTCAGCCACACCATCCAGCGTTCCCATCACTCCTTCAGCCACACCATCCAGCGTTCCCATCACTCCTTCAGCCACACCATCCAGCACTCACGCCACACCATCCAGCGTTCCCATCACTCCTTCAGCCACACCATCCAGCGTTCCCATCACTCCTTCAGCCACACCATCCAGCACTCACGCCACACCATCCAGCGTTCCCATCACTCCTTCAGCCACACCATCCAGCACTCACGCCACACCATCCAGCGTTCCCATCACTCCTTCAGCCACACCATCCAGCGTTCCCATCACTCCTTCAGCCACACCGTCCAGCACTCACGCCACACCATCCAGCGTTCCCATCACTCCTTCAGCCACACCATCCAGCACTCAAACACCTTGCCCCACCTGTAACAGAGTGGCTCCCAAAAATTACCTGGTGGCAGCAGGTATAATCCCTGAGAGTCTGGCTAACGTCCTCATGAGTTCAGCCCTGGAGAGGAAGGAGATGGTGAGGCCCCATAGAGTGGTCCCACCTGGCTCAGGAGATGAGGCCATTGATGAATGGGTCCAGTGTGAGCTGTGCCATTTGTGGTTCCATGTGGAGTGTGCAGGGGTGGAGGAAGTGTCTGTCCACATAAAAACACATGTCACACACACACACACACACACACAATGTAAATAGTGTAGAATCATTTCTAGTTAAGGTATTTTTTAATCAGTTTAGTGTTAACGTTAAATGTAAATAGTTTTATTTATATTTACACACGCACACATTCTTATTTATGTTTTGAAGTTCTCACATTTGTTATTGTTAATCATTAAATCTATCTTTTAAATCAATGCAAATTGTTTGCCCTTCTTCGTCTTCAGAAAGATATGGTAACGTTATTCACTAACGTTTCACATGGTTCATAATTAATACACAATCATGCCTAACTCGCATGGTCCTCTAGCTTATTAAAGCAGCAATTAACTTACATTTTAACCAAATAAAAAGGTACTCACCTTTATTATTCTTTTAAATGATGTTTCCTTCAAATAAACAGCTCAAAATGTATCTGTTAAATGTCCATTTTCGACGCTGAAATCAAGTTATGGGCTCTGTACAGAACACCGTTAACGCTCATCATCTTCCGTACACGTGCGGAGGAGGTACTTTTCCCCACTTTTCTCAAATACTATTGGTCCATCAATCAAAGTGTGGACTGTCCAATGGGTATTCCCCCAGGGAATGATCACACAAACATGCTTGTCTGACTCTCAACAACAGAGGAGTGGTTGCTGACGTGCGGTGAATGGCGAAAAGTGTACAGAACTTGGTTAGTCTACGTTATTACATGATAAATAATGGTTAAATCATGATTACAGAAATATCATTCATTTTAGGGTTTCAAAGTGTAGTTTTGTTCAGCGTAATCCATTGAACCGAGTTTGCAGCAGAAGTCACAAACAAAGCGAAATGTTTAGTGCTGTCAATGTATGTGTTAGATGACTGCAGAACCACACTTCACATAAAAATACACATTCTTGTGAGATCACATTGCAGAATAACTGCTAAACAAACCAATAGTGTAAATAAGAACATATCTTTAGAACAGGGGGTCAAATTGTCTTAATTTGTACTGAATTATTGGCAGTTTAGCCTTAATTATTGGCTTATTCTGGTCAATAAACTTAAATATCACTCAATAAGTGCCATAATTAATGAGGATAAAACTTTCACTTTAGAATAGGGGGTCAAATTGTCTATTTTAGACTATACACTATTTTAGCGGCAAAATCAGCAGTAATTAAACATAATTACTAGCTTATTGTTCAGTTAACTTAACAGAATGGCACATAAATATACACTCACCTAAAGGATTATTAGGAACACCTGTTCAATTTCTCATTAATGCAATTATCTAATCAACCAATCACATGGCAGTTGCTTCAATGCATTTAGGGGTGTGGTCCTGGTCAAGACAATCTCCTGAACTCCAAACTGAATGTCAGAATGGGAAAGAAAGGTGATTTAAGCAATTTTGAGCGTGGCATGGTTGTTGGTGCCAGACGGGCCGGTCTGAGTATTTCACAATCTGCTCAGTTACTGGGATTTTCACGCACAACCATTTCTAGAGTTTACAAAGAATGGTGTGAAAAGGGAAAAACATCCAGTATGCGGCAGTCCTGTGGGCGAAAATGCCTTGTTGATGCTAGAGGTCAGAGGAGAATGGGCCGACTGATTCAAGCTGATAGAAGAGCAACTTTGACTGAAATAACCACTCGTTACAACCGAGGTATGCAGCAAAGCATTTGTGAAGCCACAACACACACAACCTTGAGGCGGATGGGCTACAACAGCAGAAGACCCCACCGGGTACCACTCATCTCCACTACAAATAGGAAAAAGAGGCTACAATTTGCACAAGCTCACCAAAATTGGACAGTTGAAGACTGGAAAAATGTTGCCTGGTCTGATGAGTCTCGAGACATTCAGATGGTAGAGTCAGAATTTGGCGTAAACAGAATGAGAACATGGATCCATCATGCCTTGTTACCACTGTGCAGGCTGGTGGTGGTGGTGTAATGGTGTGGGGGATGTTTTCTTGGCACACTTTAGGCCCCTTAGTGCCAATTGGGCATCGTTTAAATGCCACGGCCTACCTGAGCATTGTGTCTGACCATGTCCATCCCTTTATGACCACCATGTACCCATCCTCTGATGGCTACTTCCAGCAGGATAATGCACCATGTCACAAAGCTCGAATCATTTCAAATTGGTTTCTTGAACATGACAATGAGTTCACTGTACTAAAATGGCCCCCACAGTCACCAGATCTCAACCCAATAGAGCATCTTTGGGATGTGGTGGAACGGGAGCTTCGTGCCCTGGATGTGCATCCCACAAATCTCCATCAACTGCAAGATGCTATCCTATCAATATGGGCCAACATTTCTAAAGAATGCTTTCAGCACCTTGTTGAATCAATGCCACGTAGAATTAAGGCAGTTCTGAAGGCAAAAGGGGGTCAAACACAGTATTAGTATGGTGTTCCTAATAATCCTTTAGGTGAGTGTAATTACATCACTACACAAAAATAATATATGGCTTATTAAGTTGTAAATAATGGCTAATATGCCCTTACTATAATGTTATATAAAATTAGTAAAAAAATATTGCCATATAATGGTTGAGGGCAGAATGAACACATGGCCATCACTTATTTGAGTGCAAAAACTGCTTGGAGTTTCAAGATACTAAAAATAATGGTAACACTTTACCATTTGAATGTGTTCATTCTGCCCTCAACCATTATATGGCAATACTATAATTCTGCAGTTCTTCCAGCCAAATACTACTTTCTGTCTTTCAATTTCAACTTGTTAAGAGGAGGTTAGGGTTAGGGCGGTCCTTGGTCATCCAATTCGCTAGGGTCCCAGAAATGTGGTCCTAGGACTGTGGTCTACAGTCAGACCCTATTCCAATATGGGTTCACTTTTGTGAAATGAGACATGAATGAGAAACACAGTGACATCCTAGATATAAATGAAGTTAAGCCACAGAAGTTGAAAGAACTCAAATGCTCATATTATAGGAAGTTTTGAAATAAGTGTTTTTTCAAATAAAGGTTTCAGAGTCAGTGATATCAGATTGATTGATTGCATGTATTTTTATTGTACTTATCCTGTAACTTCATGGAACAAGAGTATATTTCTCCAGTATTTAAAACAAAAGTTGCAATAGTTTTAGTTTTACTTCCCTTGAAACACTGAAGCCCAAACTTAATCAGTGCACTTTTGCTATTAAAACAAACTGTATAAATGCACTGATATGTACCCCGCAGTTAAAAAAAAACATTATGTATTGGTACACTATTATTACAAAAAGCTATGCAGTGTATGTTCTCGCTAAATTGCTCCCAAACGTAAGATTGTTGCCTATCATAATAGTAGAATAGTTATAAAATACTTACAGTATAAATAATTTGTTAATTTTCCTGGTAGTTACCCCTTTATTCCCCAAACTTTACATATTGTTCCCTTATACCTACACATACATACTTTATAGATACACTATAATAACCGAAAGTTACGCTGTAAATTGGCTTTACTTGCGCAGTACTTTCCAGGCTGTAATCTAAAGCGTTAGCCTTCTGCCTACTATTACTTTATCATTAGCTTTCTCTTCATCTGTCAGTTATGACCGTTTTGTAGAATAACACAAGGATAAACATGGAAACTTCTTTCTACACAAGAAAATTAATATGCAAAGTCATTGTAAATGCCATCAGCAAAGCATGTCTTGTTGATCATCATATGCCTCAAACTTTTATTCTGCTCTCGGGTACTGGAGGTCAGTGAACTATACATCTAAACACAATGCTCAATCTTCTTCATAGCTACACCTTAAAGGTGTGGTTTTTTAATAAGATGTTTTGTAGAGTAAAAGGCCTTCGGCATAACCACATATGAAGCTGCTCAGCAGGTCTGAAAACTTTCAAATGTGTTTTCTTTCATCTGTACTGCAAGGGAATGAAAAAAATCTCTGAAAACCGCATTGCATAGAGTTAACAGTTTGTAAGGTCCACCCACCGGCCCAATGACAGAATCCAATGGCATGGTTGAAGGTATTCTGCATGTCTTTCCTGGCGCTTCTGTAAAAATCACTTTTGGTTTTCTAATTTAATCTGACTCCAATTTTAAGTGATTATTTATTTAACTACGTTTCTGATCATAAGATTAGTGGAAAATGATAAGAAAAAATCATTTCATGTCATTTTTTATATCATCTGGACTATATTTTGGATTTTATGAGTTGTAACTCCCAGTTCACATTGCCTGATTAGGGTATAAAAAAAGTCATTAATCTGTTAAGTGTTACTGCCACTGTATGTTTAAAACAATTATATCCTATACTTTCCCTGATCTAATGTTGACAATTATTATATATAATTCGAAAGCTTACGAACTCAAGATTCCCTTGCGTTACCATAGAAATGGTACTTTAAATTCTTTTAGCAAGCTCCTCACCTAGTGGGTGGTGTCAGGTTTTGTATTACAAAATGTGTTTGAACTACTTTATAATAAAAAAGTTTTCTAAAACACATATCGTCTCACGGTTCCATATCTGCCAACTGTTTTGTGATATTGAGACTGAAATGTATACATTTGTTACAGGAGAATGCATAAAAAACATCCGGTGCCTATTTTTGGTACAGCGCCTAAAAATCTCATGGGAACGCCTAGGTTACGACTGTATGGCATATAGGCGGGTTGACGTCATGGCAGGAAGCTATAAAGCGCACACAGACCAAACATAGTCAGCTTCTGATAGGTCAAAGCAAGTCAGTCACATACAGGAAGTATGGCAGGGCGATGCAGCGCTCGTTCCCTCTTCAGGGAACCGAGGTAACAGTCGTAACCTAGGCGTTCCCTTTCAAGGGAACTCCTGTTGCATCGATTGACGCTATGGGAACGTCTATACCAAAGCCACCATAGTGACTAGTGCCTGTCTTGTGTGAAATCAGGCGAGCACAACAAAGACAGAAACAACTGGGACCCAGGGGTAAAGCCCAAAACTAGGTTGTAGACCCCGACGAGTGTGTGCGGAAAGGAACAGCCCGCTGCATCATACACCTTTTGTAGGGATACCCTTAATACAAGGCTACAAAGCCACCATACTCCTCCTGCTCCAACACACCACGGAGGAAACCGGTTTGTTTCCTGCACAGGGAGCTCTAGAGAGATCGTGGCCTCAACAACCTCAGTTGAGAGACCTGAGTCTATGAGTTAGGCCCCCTCAGAGGCCAAACCCACATTTCCATAACTCTGTTCTCCAGAACTCCCAGGAGTAGAACAATCAGGGAAACCATGTACAGACGCAGCACAGCCACGTCTGCAACTCCATATGAGCTCCACCACCTCAGGGTGGAGACTCCCTTCCCCGGGCCTCAGCCCCTGCCTCGACAGAATGTCTGCTCCCTGAATCTGGTGCCCATGGATGTAGAGCCTGAGCCATCATCACCAGGTGATTAAGTGCCAAGTGAGATGGTGACCCATCCACGGGCACCGAGCAACCATCCATGATCGCTCCCCAGCCTGTGAGGGAAGCTTCCATCGTAAGCGTTACATGACGACAAGGAGCTCCCGGCACAGGATTCTGGGACAAGAACCAAGGCTTCTTCCACATAACTAGGGCACGTAAGCATTACCGTGTGACCCTGATCATGTAAAAGGGGTTGCCCCTCTGGGAAAACCCTTTGGTCCTGAGCCACCACTGCAAGGGTCACATGCACAACAGGCCAAAAGGTATCCCATTGGACGCTACTGCCATCAGACCCAACAGTCTCTGAAACTGTTTCACAGTGAGTGACTGGCCTAGCTTTATTCTTTTCACAGCCGACAGGATGGACTCTATGCGTGCTGTTGAGAGGCATGCCTGCATCGACATTGAGTCCCAAACCACGCTTAGAAAAGTGGTCCTCTGTAGTGGATAAAGCATACTCTTTTTGGCATTTAGCCGTAACCCCAACTCTTTCATGTGGGTGAGAATGACATCTCAATGCCGAACCACCAACTGATGCGACTGAGCCAGAATCAACCAATCGTTGATGTAGTTCATGATGCGTATACCCTACAGGCGCAGAGGCGCCAGAGCTGATAGAGGTGATAGTGCAAGGCCGAATGGAAGAACTCGATATTGGTATGCTTTGCCCCTGAAAACAAACCTCAGGAACTTCCTGTGATATGGAAGGATGGATATATGGAAGTATGTGTCCCTGAGATATATCGTGACAAACCAGTCCTCGGATCTGATCTGTGCACGATATGTCTCAAGGTTACCATTTTGAATTTTAGCTGCATGACTGACTCGTCCAGAACTCGCAGATCCAAAATGGGCAAGCCCCCATGCTTCTTTTGAACCATGAAATACCGACTGTAGAACCCGGTTTCCCTGTTGGAGGGAGGTACATGTTCTATGGCCCCTTTCTCCACTAGGGTTTCACTTCTTGTTCTATTACCAGAACCTGCTCAGGGCCCACCACGGTGGATAGGACCCCCATAAACCTGGACGGGCAAGACCCGAACTGAATTTGATAACCCTTTTCTATGGTCTGCAGGACCCAATGAGAAACATTTGGCAGTAGCTTCCACGCTGCCAAAAATTCTACTAGTGGTACCAGCCTCTCGAGACTGGCTTCTGGTTTTTGTTGTGCAATCAGCCCAATGCCCTGTAACGGCGAACCAGCAGGAAACAGCCGAACTGATTGCTCTGAGACCCTCCTCAGAGGAGGCGTGCATCCCAGGACCACTACGTTTCCGGGTGGACCCTGAGATATGTGCTGGCCTGACCCCTCGGGCGTCAGGACCTTTTCCCCCTGATAGGTCCCCCTCGGGAGCAGACACTCTGCTTCTGTTGAGATATGTTTGGCAGAAGTTCCCACGCTGCCAAAAAAAAATCTACTAAGATGACCAGTCTCTCAAGAGATGGGCACCGTATAATGAGGTGTTGACCGCTCTACTTCGGGGGGGGGGACTGCCCTCACTGGCCTCACTGGCCTCACTGGCCTGAACCCTCTGTGTTAATCATTTCCCCCCAGGAATTCACCATTTATTTCCTCAGAACTTAAGGCAGCCAAAGATCAACCAGACATGTAACCACGGTCTGGACGAAAGGCTGAATAGTATATTAATACAGACATTTAACTCCTCAAAGATCAGATGGGTACATATTTAATTTTATCAAATTAAATGCAGCCAAATATCAACCAGACAAGTAAAAACGGTCTGGATGAGAGGCTGAACGTAGTGTATTAATACAGATAAAACTTCTGGAAAGTGTTTACCATTTAATTCCTCAAAATTAAATGCAGCCAATATCAACCAAACAAGTAAAAGCGGTCTGGATGAGAGGCTGAATCTAGTGTATATTAATACAGACATTATAATCTCAACACAAAAAGAACCCTAAATAATATTCTGTAAACACACATAATTAGTTTGCACACAATCATAAGAGAAAGAGAGAAAGGGAAATTCCCATCTGCTCCGTTCCCTACGCATATATTGCGGACCCAAAATCTACACATTGCCCCGGCAAATGCGAGATCTGAGCCATTAGATTCTTATTGCAGAAATGCAGACCCATAATCTGCACGCTGTCTCGGCAAACGCGAGATCCGAGTCAAAGAATCTTTGTTGACTTTCTTCCCTCAAGAAGACAGCCAAAAGGAGCAGAGCTAAAACTCTCGAAAGTACATATGTTACACGTCGGGAATTTATGAATGAACAGTCAGCCACCTTTTACTAGAGCTGACCCTGCTTGCTCCACTCCCAAACAAACAACACATGAATCGCGTGTATCCCCACTCGTAATGAAGCGAGGGCAGGGAGCAACACACGATCCAAAATGCTGTTTGCTCGCCATTATACTCCTGTCTAAATATATATATTATGCTTGTGGACAAACAACAATAAATAGACAGAGACAGTTTCACACAGAGCGCTTGCTGAAGACACAGAAGCTGACTATGTTTGGTCTGGGTGCGCTTTATAGCTTCCTGCCATGACGTCAACCCGCCTATATGCCATTGGACTGATTTCACAAGTGCTTCACGACGTAATCACGCAGTGCGTTCCCATAGCGTCAATCAATGCAACGGGAGTTCCCTTGAAAGGGAACTTAAATTTTGTGATATCAACTTAAAATTTGGAACACAAATTGGTTAGACATATGGCTTTGATTTTATATTAATTTTAGAGTAAAAATTATTTAGTAAAATATATATTTTATATAAAATATTTAATAGAGTACATTTGATTTACAGTAAATTTAAACTTCCATAACTTTTCATACTTTCAATTTTTTTAAAGTTACTTTTTCATTTTTTTAAAACAAGACCAAACTTATGTCTATATTCCAAAGCATTCTTGAATTACAACCATTTAAATTTGGATAGTGCAATGTTACGTATATTCTGAAAAATGTTTTTTTATTTGCAGTAAAAAAAAAATGTGATTCTAACATTCCCTGTTATTTTAAGACATGCCATACATATTTGTAATTAATATTAAACAGTGTAAACAACAGTAATTACTAATTTTCCATGACTGATACAAGTAACAATAAATGTAAATTTTTCAGCAGCATTTTTCCTGTGACAATGCACAGACGAACTCCACATTTCTGGCATGTGATGGTTGTCACTCCATCTGAGCATAACTTGCATCTACCCCTATCAGAGAACACTGGGAAGTGGTCTACTTTGTCGTACCGGATGTCATCCACAGGTCTTGGTGTTACTGACCGCTGGATGTATTTGGTGGGAACATCATCCTCTCTTGGCTTTGAGGGCCTTGCCTTTTTTTCCAGCATGAATGAGTGCATCTGCAAATTCCAGCCTGAATGTCTTCAGCTTCTTGTGCTTTACCTCACCCAGACTCTTTGTGGGCTATATCAGCCATCTTCCAAAACAAACCCATGTACCACCGATGGGATTTTGCAAGGGTACGGTACAAGGCCACCATCATGTCGGCCAGGTCTACTCCTCCCATGTGGACATTGTATTGTGTGACAATGTTTGGACAGGTGACCCCAACTCGTTTCTTCTGTTCTTTAGAGAACCGCCTCACTTCTTTCACTGGACTAGTATGAAGGCTTTGTTGTCAAACCATTTTACAATTGCCACTTTTGCCTCATTATCCGCTCTGTAATCAAAGCTGCCTCTTCCTTGTCTCTTGAGTTTGTGGTCATCAGGTGGCATCCCTTCAGCCTGTTCTTGCGAATGGTGCCCAAACTGCGCAGGCCAAGTGACTCATTCAGGTGCACAATAAGAGGTAGTGAGGTAAAAAAAAAATGTCAAAGTAGACAACACACTCCATTGGGTTGTTGATGGTCTTGCAGAGTTCAACAACAACACTGGCTCCAATTCCAAGCTCTTTGGCAGGTCCTTGTTCAGCGCCAAATGTGCTCTTACCAGTGTATACCAGGAAATCGTAGACCATGCCAGAAACACCTGCACATACAAATATCTTGAACCCCAATGATGAGGTTTGCTAGGCAGATACTTCCGCAGAGAACCAGCCTTTATGCCCTTGTAAGGCACCATCATTTCATCAATTGAGAACTGATTCTCACTCTCAATTTCCAGATTTTTTTTCTCATATGTTCTAAGACTGGTCTGACTTTGAAGAGCCAATCCTGGTCTGGGTCTGATGTGGCATTGTCCTGAAAATGTATCATTCTAGAGAGGCATTGGAACCTCTTTACGGACACCACATTGCCAATTTTTTGATATCGTGCCCAGTAATCATCAACTGGTGGCATCTTCACAATACCCATGATGAGTTTAATCCCAATAAATGACTTCATTTGGATTTGTGTTAATGCTAGTTCCACGTAACTGGCAAGAGTACAGATTAGTTTGCTCGGCAATAAGTTGGAAAAGTTCTTCGTCAAAAAACCTTCTGAAATAGCTGCAAAGAGATGAAAGCTGATCAGGCATTCTGAATGTATTTTCATTGGCTGCTGACTGGTGCTCAAACCTTTTCTTCCTCCAGCTGCAAAAAAGAAATAAACAAATATTTTAGATAATACACTAACACTTTGATAAATTAATTAGAAATGTATTTATTTTGTATACTGCCTCAATGTGAACTATATTTGTTTCACGCAGAGGCCTCTCGTCTGCTACAATTCAGCAGAATGCATGCCTGAGGAAAAGAAGTACCTAAAGTTCTTGGTTCTTTTACATTGCTGAGCTGTCACATCTTCAACCTCCTCAGCAGAACTGTCACTCTCACTCTCTGTGTCTACTTCTCCTGGCAGGTTGACAAAGACTTCATCATCTTTATCGGAGTCTCAGAATCTGAAGAGTTTTCTGGTTTCTGCTCTATAACTTGCATCCTCTTTTCTCTACTCTCATTCCTTCTACCGTAAAATGAGCTAGGTGTGAAGCCCTGAAAGAAAATATCCAGTTAAAAATACTAATATACTGTATAGTCACCTAGACATACTAATATCAGTTTAACCTGTAACTTTTATAATTTGTAAAAAAAAAAAATGTACCTCAAAATACAAAGATGGTAAAAATTAGGGTTAATCCTTTTTTTATACCCTAAACAGGCAACGTAACTCAGGAGTCACATACATTTCAAAACGTGCTAAATAACAACATGAACAACATATGACTAAAACATTTTCTTCAGCACCTTAAGACAATGTTCACAATTAATGTTAGCAGTATTATCATTTTTTTCCAGAAGAAAAGTAAGTTTAATATATATTTACCTCAAAATCTGAATGTCCTCCACCACTGGCAGCCATGTTGGATTTAGGTCAGGCTGACTAATTAATCACTGAAAACTTGAAGCAAATCATGTGACCAGCATACTCAAGACAGACCAGGCTGTGATAAATGATAAAAGGATTTCATAAAAAAAAAAATTCTTATGCCCAAAAAAAGACAATAAAAACTATCACATTCATGTTGCCTGTTTTAGGGTTAATTTACATCTTTGATTATTCTGGGTATCCCCTACTCTCAATTATGGAGGCTTATACACATACACTAATGCATCAAGTAGGCCGCTCCATGCTTGCTCATACAAAAATGCAGTTTTCTTAGTCACGTTACTGCAACTTGCTAAGTCAGTGATTGAGGGAACTCAAAAGGTCCCACATGATGTTCCAAATGCTCTTTTCATTGGGCCTTTAGTTTGACCTATTCTGGACGCAGATTTGCGGAAACATCCGACTCCACTTTAATCTACTGGTCATAATGATTTCAGAAGAATCCAGAATAAATCAAGATTAACATTTATTTTTGCCAGGCAGAAGTGAACATCAATTGAAATTATAAAAAAAAAAATACATGGCACACAACTGATCAGCATAAAATACAAAACACAGTTCAAAAACATAATATTAAAAATAGTTTCAAAAAGTCAGCACACCTGGCAACAGAGAGACAACCAGTAATTGTGTAGGATGTTCTGCTTACAGTGGTTTGCCAGATCCCTTTAAATACCCAAATGGAACAAAAGAACAATAAACATTTAGACCCAAATATTTATAAAGATTTTGTTGGACCTACTCTCGTGCCCCAAAGGGTCACACCCAGGGCAGGATTTAGGGGTGCTGGGTGACCCTGGGCTTGAGTTTATGTTTGGGCCTACCTACACTACAAATGACTTCAACTAGAACATCGTTATGGAGCACAAAATACACAAAAATTCATGCAGCTCAGACAAACTCCAAGAGTTTGACGTCATCAAGTATCCTTTTTAAATGTCTGTGGAGAAGCTCTGACCATTTGAATGCTTAGAATGTCTACTTTCTGGAGACATGCATCACTTTGGCATTTGTTTTACACAAAGTAACTTATTTACACTAAATTACCCTGGGACCATTTCTGCCTTGATTTGGCCTACCCAAATTGAAAAGCTTCCCATACCCACATAAATACACAATTTTGGTGTCATTTTACAGGAAACCCTTTGAAGTTACATAAAACATTGCTAAAAGTGATAAACATTTAAGTATATGTTTTCTGAGATGTAATATTTTTTTATTTTTTTGGTTATAAATTCATTTTTGAAAGTCTATAACTCAGGCAATCAGGGTATCTTCCGTCCATTCCATATCCATTTTCAAATCAAAAAACGGAAAACGAAAAAAATGTTATTGCCTTGATTTAATAATTAATTTGTTACATTTATATAGTGCTTTTCTGGGTACTCAAAGCACTTTACATGGAAGGGGGGAATCTCGTCAACCACGACCAATGTGCAGCACCACCTGGATGATGCGGCGACAGCCATATTGCGCCAGAACGCCCACCAAACACCAGCTTATTGGTGGAGAGGAGACAGAGTGATGAAGCCAGTCAGTATATGGGGATAATTAGGAGGCCATGATGGACAGAGGCCAATGGGCAAATTTGGCCAGGATGCCGGGGTTACACCATTACTCTTTCCGAAAGACATCCCGGGATTTTTAATGACCACAGAGAGTCAGGACCTTGGTTTAATATCTCATCTGAAGGATCTAGAACCGGGGGCCCCTGGACAACCATTGTACCGAATTTCGAGGTCCTGCGACCTTTTGACCCCTGTATTTCTGACCGACCACATACAACTTATTCAATTGAAATTTCACAGGTGGTTCTAGGTCAAGTGGGTCTTTTGGGGCCAATTAAGCAGATATGGACACGGAACTCTGGACACTGTCCCAAGGGTCCGTGACGAGACATATATGTCAATTTCAGGGCAATCAGACACTGTCCACGAAGTACCTATGAAATCGAATGGAATGAGTTGCACATGTCAGTGGCCCCTGGGGGTCCTAGGGACCCAAAACTTCACAGAAAGTTGCGTCACATGTCCTCCCTATGTCTAGGATTGCAAAACAAAACCACTTACTGTCCAATATCCATAGAACACCTATGAAAAATGAATGGGATAAGTTGTACATGGGATGCTCCTGGGGGCCTTGGCGGTGTCACATGTCTGTCTTGTCTTGTTTTGCACATGTGGTGTTTTGGTTTATTTCTGTGTCATGTGCGTCCTGTCCTCAGTCTTTGACCACACCCCTCTTGTTATCTGATTATTGATTAATTTGCCCTACCTGTTGTTCTCCATTACCTGCCTTGTTTGTCCCCTATTTAATTTCCTTGCGTTTTCAATCCTGTGCTGGTCCGTAGTCTGTGTTACGTCGTCTGATGTCTCCTGTTCCCTACTCCTTGTTCCTGATCCCGGTGTGTCTTTATTATGTTGATTTTCCCCCTCATGGGTTTTTGTTTTGTGTTTTATTTTTATTTACAAATCTTATTTTCTCCTGCAATTGAGTCCTCACTCCTTTTCTGTTGTACTCGGCGTGACATAACGGACCAGCCTACAGAGGACTCAGCAGGAGATGGATTTCCTTTGTTCTCCGTCTTCCCCCATGGAACCCTTTACACGTCTGCAGATCATGAGATATGTGAACTCTAAATACATCCGTCAGCAGAGGGATGACGTGAGAGATTTCGCTTGCCAGTTGTGGAGGTGGATCATATGGTCCACAGTGAGGCAGAGTGCAAGGAGGTTTTTAATCTCTGCCTGGACATGCCACTCTGTCCGGGGAGATGGGGAAGCTGGGATTCTGGGACTTTGTTTACCACCTAAAGAAGTCTGAACGTCTTCGACCAGCAGCATCCCAGCCCACTGACTGTCCCCTTTTTCCACCTACAGTCAGTGGAGGCCCCAGTCACGCACCTAGTTCCGGTAGTTCTGAGTTCGGTGGTCCCAAATCCGGTGGTCCCAGTTCCGGTGGTCCCGGGTCCGGTGGTCCCAGTTCCGGTGGTCCCAGTTCCGGTTCCAGTCCCAGACAGTTGCTATGGTGAAGTTTAGGTGGTTAGGGCTCAGAAAAGGCACTTTGTGGCACTGAGGAAGACTATGGTGAAGAATAGGTGGTTAGGGGGCTCCAAAAGCACTTGGTGCCATGCCACGCAGTGCATGGTCACCCCTACAGGTGTCAATACATTGCCTATGGGCTATTTGGGCGACTTACCTGCATTTTGGTAAAGTGTCCATTTCACCATTCGGTTAATCAGCTCATGTCATCCATATGTAAGGGTGGTTCGCCTACAGTGGTCCAGGCTGCAGGGTTGCCGAAAGACTAAAGTAACTTTATGAGCAAGATGGTAGAAAACTGTACATTTCTCGTCTATTACCACCCACTGCAATTGGTCAGAAGTTTGATGTGGTCAGATTAAAATAGTCTCTGGCAATAAGCCCTTAAATCGATGTACTTAATAAAGTGGTCAAGGTTGAGAATAAAAGATCTCACAAGCTCTTACATTGTTTCTGGAAACATTAAAAATAAATTGCATTAGAACAAAACAACAATCATTGTTAGTTTTAAACCCCCCTTTTCATGTTTCAGTATCAGCAAAATATTCTATAAACATTTTGTGTGTCTCTCTCATTTATCACACCTGATTCAACTCATCAGCTCGTTAGTAGAGACTGCAAGAACTAAATTGGGTGTGTCTGATAAGGGAGACATACAAAATGTGCAGGGCTGGGTTGCCTCCAGGACAGGTTTGAAAACCACTGCAGTAGAGAATATTGCCAAGCTACGTGATACAGCAGCAAATAAGTAAATCAAGATTTACAGCTGTAACAAGACTCAATGAGATAATGAAGGAAGGAGACAGGGTCGGTGTGCTGTAGAACGTGTGGTCGTTTTTATATTTATCTTTTCACCAAAACAAAATAGCACTCTCAGTGCTCTCCACAACATAAAGTATTTCAAAAGTCTCTTCACAATCAGTTTTCGTTCTGCACAGCAGTTCACAGTCCCAGCCACACGTTCCCACAGCCTCTCTTCCTTGTTCCCCGTTTCCAGGTGGCTTTTATCGGTCCCCATGCCAATCACTGCAATGAGACACAGGTGTATGTCATTTTGCACTTGACCTACTTACTCACCGCTCGTTTCCCGACCTACTCTCCCGTCACAGACCCCGCTGAGCCATGCCCCCCTTGCCACATACCCCTCAGGTCGGGAAGCCCCCCCCCCATTTCTGGAGAGAAAATCGGCCACAGCCATCCGTGCCCCCGGCCTGTGGATCACCTGGAATTTAAAGGGTTGTAATGCCAGATACCAATGGGTGATCCGCGCGTTGGTATCCTTCATGCTGTGGAGCCACTGCAGAGGATCATGGTCCGCCCCAGGAGATAATAGCGAAGGGTGAGAACGGCCCACCTGATGGCTAAAAACTCCTTTTCTATGTTGCTGTACTTAGTCTCTCTTTTAGAGAGCTTTCGACTAATGTAAAGCACCAGCCGTTCTTCACTCTCTATCTCCTGGGACAGGACCGCGCCCAGCCCCCTGTCCGACGCGTCAGTCTGTAACAAGAAGGGGATAGAAAAGTCAGGGGAGTGTAAGAGCGGCCCGCCACACAGAGCAGCCTTTACCTGGGTGAAAGCCTGCTGGCACGGCTCCGTCCACTGGACCGTATCTGGCACTTCCTTTTTAGAGAGATCAGTCTACGGGCTGGTGAGGTTCGAATAATTAGGTACAAACCTTCTGTAATATCCCGCCAGCCCCAGGAACTGTCTCACCTCCTTTTTGGTCTTAGGTCTCGGACAGGTTGCAATCGCTGCGGTCTTGTCAATTTGGGGACGCACCTGTCCATGACCTAAGTGAAAGCCCAGATATCTGACCTCCACACACCCAACCGCACACTTCTTCGGGTTGGCCACTAGCCCGGCCAGTCTCAGCGCCCTTAGAACAGCCCTCAAATGCTCCATATGCCGCTGCCAGTCATTACTATAGATGATGATGTCATCCAAGTAAGCAGCGGCATATGCTGCATGGGACAGCAGAATTCGGTCCATAAGGCGCTGAACCGTGACCGGTGCCCCGAACAACCCGTAAGGAAGTGTAACAAATTGGTGTAATCCAAACGGCGTTGTGAAAGCTGTTTTTTCTTTAGACATTGGAGATAAGGGGATCTGCCAATACCCTTTTGTTAAGTCCAGTGTCGAATAAAAGCAAGCCGTACCCAACCGATCAAGCAACTCATCAACACAACATTCACCTTGCGATAGTCAACAACAGATTCGTACCGAGGTACTAAAACTATCGGGCTCGTCTAGTCACTATGAGACTCCTCTATTACTCAGAGCATCCTGAATTGAATGGTTATGGGCCGTAACGGGTATTCCACCACATCTCCGTGAACACACCTTACCCTAACCATGCGACTCTTATCCAATGCCCCGTTTTGAATCAGGTTTTGATGGATGGAGGTCTAGTTACAACCTGAATCCTGAAGCCTGATAAGTACCCCCCTTAATACTCACAGGTATTCGGTATAACCCAGCTTGATCGGGGGCGGCCTGCGGGACATCCGGGACCCGAACCAACGTCCCCACTTCCATCACTAGACACCGGTCCACAAAGTGCCCCGGGTCCCTGCAATGCCAGCAGGCCGGCCCAGGCCTCCCCGCCGCTCTAGTGGCAGGAAGAGATTGACGTGGGGAGTGGGGAAACAGGGGAGTGGTG
The DNA here is from genome assembly GCA_039654625.1 of Rhinogobio ventralis. NCBI lineage: Eukaryota > Metazoa > Chordata > Actinopteri > Cypriniformes > Gobionidae > Rhinogobio > Rhinogobio ventralis. The sequence goes on along the minus strand of CM077207.1, from coordinate 34,960,178 downwards.
ATGACGTGGGAGTTGGTGGGCCTAGCCCCCCTGGGCGGGCCTCAAGGACCGGACAGTGGCTCCTGTCCAGCCCTCCACCGGGGTGGGAACCGAGGAGGCAGGTTGGAGCGAGACCTAGGGAGAGGGACAGGTTTTGAGAGAGAGAGAGAAGGGGAAGACACCACAGGGGAGGGGAGAGAGAGAGAGATCGAGGGTAGGGGTTCGGCGGCGCCTAGCAGCCAGCTTAGAACTGGTGCGGACCAGGGGAATCCAACTGTTTAATTGCTTGATCTTGATTTTCAGTATGAGTACAGACCATGAAAGCGGGGCCTCACGATCCTTCTGGCTTTTTGGGTTTTAAGCAGGAGGTGTCAGGAAAGTTACCACAGGGATAACTAGCTTGTGGCGGCCAAGCGTTGCTCTTCCTATCATTGTGAAGCAGAATTCACCAAGCGTTGGATTGTTCACCCATGTGCCGTTCAGCCACGCGAGATGGAGCAATAACAGGTCTGTGATGCCCTTAGATGTCCGGGGCTGCACGCGCATCACAATGGGCGGATCAGCATGTGCCTACCCTGCGCCGTGATCGGGACTGAGGATTGAAACTGTTTTGCATCAACAAGGAATTCCCAGTAAGCGCAGGTCATAAACTCGCATTGATTAAGTCCCTGCCCTTTGTACACACCGCCCGTCGCTACTACCGATTGGGTGGTTTAGTGAGGTCCTTGGATCGTTCCACCAACCTCTGGGACTGTTACTGACAGCTCGGTGATGTCCAAGGCATGTCTGAGGATCGTGTTGTAGATGTGGTCCTGACAGTCCGATCGCCGGTTAGGGCTTGAACACCACTTGCCAACGCCGGGTTAGGGCCGGAGTTTTTGGCTCGTGCAGAGCTCTACCATGCACACACACTCAGCATAGAGAATGAAAACATATCTTAGATGTAATGTTATGTTATGTTATGTATCTTATCTTATCTTAGGAAAACTTATCTTAGGTGTTGAATTTCAGAGCCTGCAAACTTTCTCAAAAGTCACTTTCAGACACCAGCGTTTGAAACAACTTCCTATTGCGATCCGATGTGGATTCTGGTCACAGTATGAGGCAGAAATATATTACATTATAAACATAAAGCAATGTAAGAGTCAGGAGATATCAGACTCGAGAGAGACTAACAAACAGAAAAACAAGCCGTGTGAAGCTGTGGTTTACAGTGATTTAACAACAGCTAAAATATCTAAATATTTCATATCGATGTGTGAGTCTGAAATCTTTAATTAAAGACCAAAATGAGCAAATTAACCTCCTCTTCTGTTACATTCATTTTGCAATCTAGCCGGTTTTTCCAGTCATTTTAAGGGTGGATTTAAGGCAGTGCTGCAGGGCTAATGAAGGACAGTCATTCCACATCTGAACACACACAGCCTCTTCAGTGACTGGAAACTGGTATGTATCGCTCTTATAGTTCCTGAGTTAATTGTTACATGTAATTTAAATTGCTTGCAGGTTAATATGAGATTTATTAATCATTATGGTCATTATGATTTCCAGTGATGATGCATTTATGTGCTTTTCTTCTGCTGAGCTTGGCTTTGGCTCTTGGTCATGCATCAGCTTGGGTAAGTTAGATAGTGTTCAGTCATTGTCCACATTGCCATAGTTAAAGCGATGTACAGCTGCTGATATTTTACACTAAATCTGTTTCCTTTATGTCTTGTTTTCATATCTCATGTTCTCAGGACCAGCCAGGTAAGTCCAGTAGTCACATTAATCTGCTGTAAAGTTACTGTAATATGTTTCCAGCGTGCAGGATGAAATATCCTGTTTTAACTGCTCATTACTGCCTGATGAGGAGATGCTCATTTATCATCTTACTTTCATACGGTTTCACTAAAGTTACATTTGGTCAATCACTCAAAGCTCATTCCCTCTCTGTGTCTTTTGTTGTCTTCAATGTATTTTTCTCAAAGGCATTCCGGATATAAACACAGGTAAAGCTATTATATAATCTCAAGAACCCAAATACATTTATATAAGCAGTAAGACAACTTTTATCTATTTGTGTTAATGAACTATTATTTTACTGATGTTTTATTGGAGCATATTTACTGTGATCTGAACACTCTTGTGGTATTAGGGTTAAATCTCACAGAAGGAGACATCATGGAGGTAAGTCTGTACATATAAATGGAGGAAAGTCTCTATATATATAAGATCAGGAGACGTGATGAATGATCTGCTTTAAAGCCTAGGCAAGGGAGCGCCATTCCAGGGAATCTGTGGGATATTCCCGTCCCCTATGAGCTGAGTGTCAATCTCAGTAAGATTTCTGATTTCTCCCTTACGCTTCCATCAACTTTTAAACACTTAATGTAACTTTCATATTGTTTTCCACTCAGTTTAGTTTGTGTTTCTAGGTATGAACCGTAGAGGAGTCATTCTGAGAGCCTTTGAGCAGTTCAGACTGAAATCATGCATTGACTTTAAGCCCAGAGCCGCAGAAGAGTTTTACATCTCTGTGGAGAGTCGTGAAGGGTACAGTATGATTACAGTTACTCATCAACAATATTACTGATATATTATTATAGACTGACCTGATGTAGCCTGTGCTATACTCAATCTGTAGAGTAAATATCTGAGTTCATTATTTAACAGTCAAAAGTTTGAGATATAAGATATTTAAGCACATATTGTGTCTGGAAATGAAATAAAATGCACAGTTTTTATTATTTTTGTTGTTATGAGATGTAGGTGATATAATTTGACTGGTAGTTTTATATGAATGTGCTGGTATCTCTGACTTGATTGGCAGGTGTTGGTCATCTATCGGACGCACGTCTCCTGGCGGTCAGACTCTTTCCATTGGAGATGGCTGTGGAATAAAAGCCATTGTTGAGCACGAGTTTCTCCATGCACTGGGATTCTCCCACCAGCACACAAGATATGACAGAGATGATTATGTGACCATAAACTATGGAAACATCATGAAAGGTTGCCACATCATTTTATTATTAATTTGCTTTACATACCGAGTGTCATTATTACTAAAGAGCGCTTAGAGAAAAATAAGCCATTCCTTATGAACCATCACATTAATAACTGCTATAATCTTTATTTTCAGGGTATGAGAGTTATCTCAATAAATCCAGTGAGAACGTGTCCGTCTCTCAAGGCACCCCGTATGATTATTACTCTGTGATGCATTTTGATAAAAACGCCTTCAGCAACGGTAACGGACCCACGATCATTACCAAGAGTCCTGAGTTCCAGGATGTGATCGGACAACTAATGGAAATGAGTGAATCTGATGTGATTGAGCTCAACAAACTCTATAAATGCAGTGAGTATTTGACAGTTCTCATTTGTGGCCTTTAATGGTTTTTGTTTTAATTTGAGGATTCTATGTAAGACTGAAAATGAACTTTCGCTTGCAGCCGGACCAATATTTGATCCCAGGGAGAGCAAGGGCCATTGTGATGAACTGAAATTGTAATGAATTGATGTTGTCTCAGTGTTTGTTTGTTTGCACTGCAGATTCCTCCGTCTCTTTCCTTGACCACTGTAGTTTTGATGATGAATCTCTGTGTCAGATGAGCGTCTGTTCTGCTGCTGATTACGGCTGGAAGAGAGGGAACTCAGTGAAGGGCATCAGTGTGACTGACCACACGTACTTGGGCAGAGAGCAGAACGGTGAGATTAAATTATTGTTCTATAAATTAAAGATTGGTAGACAACCAATTTGTTTTCATGCCAAGAATTCAAAATATAACATTCAATAAATTTTTCGAGATAAAAAGGTCTGGAAATGTTTGAAATATATAGGGAAACATTTATAGATTTGCCATTTGTGATGCAGCAGTGAGCTATAATGCACATGCTCTTTTTAGAGGTTGAATTCAAATCAAATACTGTTAAACTGCCTATACTACTTCTGAATAGGTCTAATTCATAAAATGTATAAAAATTATGGAAATATATAGTTCAGATCAGTCAAACCATATGGAAATGGAGGTGCCCATATATGGTCAGTAATGGAGCTTGGCTGTCATCTAGTGAAAAAGTTTGGTACTGCGCCCAAACAAAATCTTACTGAAAGCTATTTTTGATTTATCAACCTAAAATGTGGAACAAAACTTGTTCATATTTCTGGCTTTGATTGTCTTGTAGTTTTAGAGTAAAACATGTTTTGTAAAGTACTTATTATTATAGAATATAAACAATTATATTTTTACATTTTCATAAACTTTTATAGCTGTTTTTCTATTTTACTTTCATATTTTATTTCACGTCTACAATAATCTGCCAAGTGTCTAAAACAAGACCAAACTTAGGTCTCTATTCCACAGTAGGGCTGGGCGATATGGCCAAAAAATTATCTCAATAAAATCTTTTCATATCAGTTGATATCGATAATTATCACGATACATGTCAAATATTTATTTCTTTAAAATGTAAAGGCAGATATTTGCTCCTAAGTGAAATTGTAGAAACCAGACTGTTAATTGTGGTTTTAAGCTACTTTTTATTGTCAGAATATGACAAACTTCACGTTTTTGAATTCCTTACACAGTGCAGGCTGCAGTATTAATAATATTACATGTTTTGTCTTAGAAATGCACATTTGACAGTGAGTTGACAGTAGTAGTAGCTTGAGTTAGGAGGATGCAGATGTAAATTTATGCTCATTAACAAAAATATGGACATCTGTAAAAATTGTAACAACCTCATTTTTATATGGTAAAATTTAAATATTCTGATTGAGTTTTATTAAAATTAGCCATTGGTCTTCCATTGTATCATGCATTCATGATAACCACAGTTAAAACCATGAATATAGCTCTTCACTACTTTGGTAAAATGGTTTCTATGGTATTTGTATAAAAAACAGTAGCCTAAAATCATTTAGTATAAATGCACAAATTCTATAGCTCAATCACAAAAAAATTCTGTAATAATATTCCATTACTCCTTTTAATACATGTCTACATTAATAATATAATAAAATTCTAAATGAATAGAATATCCCACATTTCTGCCACAGTACCATGGTGCAGTTAGTGTTACAGTAAATCCATGGTAAATGATGGAGATTTGTAGATCGACTGTATCGGTTCTCCTGTTTGTCAGCGCTGTTTAATCTGGCTTTAAACTAGTTTAAATTACTGAGACATTTGTGTTTTTCGTTGAATGCACGCGCTTCTCACTGGATCTCACAGCACTGTTTAGTGTTGCATCACCGAGACCGATCCCGAGCGGATAAAGGGTCTGTGTGACGTGGTTCAAATGAGTAACAATTCGTGCTACCTTTTATCGACAAAATTCGTTAGTTTCACTTTCGATTTAACGTTCGTCGCCGCTTCCACTCATTTTTTCCTTCTCGTGTCGAGTTTTCTTTGCCAGTAGAGCGTGTTTTGATGTGCAAATTAAAAGCTGCAGACTGACTGGCTGGTGTCGCGTTTATTTCTGCTGTGTGATTGGGTGTTAGAGTAATCCATATCGAGTAAAAATGTCCAGAGCTTATCATCGTTATCGACATCAATATTGGGGAACAGAAGGGATTCTCCCTTCTGTTCCCCAATTTTCTTCTAACATTCTTCTCGGCACAGATCCTAGCATGAGGCTGCCTCCACAAAGGATCGCACCACTCCTTTTGCCCACCAACCCTCCCCTTCCTCACCAACCCTCCCCTTCCTCTCGCTTCAGCCCATTCCAGCCATCTTGGACACCAGTCAGTAATGGGGCCCTCTGCCCTGCACCCTTCAAAACAAAATCTCACACTTGCAGAATTCTGCATAGCTTTTGGTAGATACACAGAAGTAATTTGATCGATTGCTCCTGTCTGCCTCCTGTTTGTCCTGCTGCTGGTGCTGCTGTGCTTGCTTTTGAATCTTTATTTAATATAATTTCCTGTTGTTTAAACTGCTAAATATAACTTAACTTGCTTTTAATCTAAATCACTATCACGCGTTAGCATTTCGCTAGCCTGTTAGCTTGCCATCTCTAGCTTGCCATCTCTTAGCTTGCCACCGGGTCTCCTGTTTTCTGAGTTCATCAAACAACTGTGGTAAGTTGGATTAATCAACAAATACGGTAAGCCATGTCTTCTTCTCCTGTCATTGTCAAATTTAAAAAAATGTAAAAGTGCTGGCTAATGCTAATCATAAATTCTCTAAGATTATTATTCACGTCGGCACTAATGATGTTTGACTTCGCCAGTCGAAGGTGTTGCTGTAATTTATAATAATATCTTCAGTATTACTCAGAAGTCTAGTTTCAAATATAATTCTTTTGAAGTTTTGGTGCTTTACGTAACGTTATGTAGTGGAATTGATAAATCCCGTTTAACATTTGTGTTGGCTACTGTATACACGCCACCAGGGCACAATACACACTTCATCAGAGAATTTGCTGATTTTCTATCAGAGTTAGTACTGGCTACAGATAAAGTCCTAATTGTTGGTGATTTTAATATCCATGTAGACAATGAAAGAGACGCATTGGGATTGGCATTTAGAGACATTCTAAACTCTATTGGAGTTAGGCAACACGTATCAGGACCCACTCATCGCCGTAATCATACTCTAGACCTAATATTGTCACATGGAATAAATGTTGATACCGTTGAAATTCTGCAGCAGAGCGATGACATCTCAGATCATTACCTAGTATCATGTATACTTAATTTAGCAAAGGCTGCAAAGCCTTCCCCTCGCTTCAAATATGGCAGGACTATCACTGCTGCGACTAAAGATTGCTTTGTAAATAAACTTCCTCATCAGTTTCATCTCCTCAGCATCCCAGATAGCCTAGAGGAACTCGATGTTGCAACAGAAACTATTGACTCTCTCTTTTCCAGCACTTTAGACACAGTTGCTCCTCTGCGCTTAAAGAAGATTAAAGAGAATAGTCCAACGCCATGGTACAACGAGCACACCCGGGCCCTTAAAACAGCAGCCAGAAAAATGGAAATTTTCCGCATTTCGTGGAAAGAGAGCATGATTGCATACAGAAAGGCCGTAAAAACTGCTATATCTGCTTATTTCTCGACTCTCTTAGAAGAAAACAAACACAACCCTAGGTATTTATTCGATACAGTGGCTAAATTAACCAAAAATAAAGCTTCAACTTCTGATGTCTGCCAACAGCACAGCAGTAATGACTTTATGAACTTCTTTACTTGTAAGATTGATAATATTAGGAAAAACATTATAACCATGCAGCCGTCTACTACTGTATCACATCAGACAGAGCATTGTAGTGTCACTGAGGAAAAAATACACTCATTCACTGCTATAGGAGAAGAAGAATTGGCTAAACTCGTTAAATCATCTAAATCAACAACATATATGCTCGACCCTATACCGAATAAACTACTAAAAGAGATGCTTTCCAGAGGTCATAGATCCTCTTCTTAATATCATTAATTCTTCTTTGACATTAGGTTATGTACCAAAAACTTTTAAGTTGGCTATTATTAAACCACTTATTGAAAAACCGCAACTTGACCCTACAGAATTAGTCAATTACAGGCCAATCTCAAACCTACCCTTTCTGTCAAAAATACTAGAAAAGGCAGTGTCCTCACAATTATGCTCCTTTTTAGAAAGAAATGGTATCTGTGAGGAGTTCCAGTCAGGATTTAGACCGTATCATAGTACTGAGACTGCTCTCATTAGAGTTACAAATGATTTACTCTTATCATCCGATCGTGGTTGTATCTCTCTATTAGTGTTACTCGATCTTAGCGCTGCATTCGATACCATCGACCACAACAATCTTTTGAATAGACTCGAAAATTATGTTGGCATTAGTGGAATTGCATTGGCATGGTTTAAATCATACTTATCTGACCGTTATCAGTTTGTAGCAGTAAATGAAGAGATCTCACACCGATCACAAGTTCAGTATGGAGTACCGCAGGGCTCAGTGCTAGGACTGCTGCTTTTCACCCTGTACATGCTACCACTGGGAGATATCATTAGGAAGCATGGCGTTAGTTTTCATTGTTATGCTGACGATACTCAGCTCTATATTTCTTCACGCCCTGACGAAACTTACCAATTCACAAGATTAACGGAATGCATAGCTGATATAAAAAATTGGATGACTAGTAATTTCCTGCAACTTAATTAAGAAAAAAATGAATTTTTAATTATTGGACAAAAAAACTCCACAAGTAATAACCTAGAATTCTGTCTAACACTCGATGGCTGCAGCTGGTCCAAAACACAGCAGCTCGGGCCGGATCCAGATCAGATGGTGGACCTGCGCCTGGACATGACCAACTCATCCCTGAAGTGTCTGCAGAGACCGTGTCAATTAGTCTCCCCTCTGAAATTGCCTCATCGACATGGCATCCTCAATGGATCCGTCTCCGGCGTGATGACTCCGATCCTTCGAATAATCCGATCTAATATTACTTCTGATCTGTAAAGCTGCCAAAATAATAATCATACACTGTTTGTTAATTGGCCAGAGAAGAACTGGCACCCCGACTGAGCCTGGTTTCTCCCAAGGTTTATTTTTCTCCATTATGCCACCTGATGGAGTTTTGGTTTCTTGCCACTGTCGCCTTTGGCTTGCTCAGTTGGGGACACAAAATTTTCAACTAAATATCCCAAAAAAATTTAAATTACTAAACTAAATTAACTATATCAACTAAATTACTGATCTGCCCATATTGTCACTATATGAGAATTGAAATGAGCTAGATGACTGACCAGTTTTCTCCAGAGCGGCTGTACAGCCGAATCAAATTCTGTTGCATTATTTTCCTGTTTAACACTGTGAAGCTGCTTTGAAACAATCAGCATTGTAAAAAGCACTATATAAATAAAGTTGACTTGACTTGTCTTAATTTGAGCTTTATTTCCTACCAGACGCAAAGATATACCTACCACAAGCTTTTCGCAGCTAAATGCGCCACCCGTGTCAGCCACTGGAACCAATGTCCATATTGGGGAGCTCTGGGCTTCATATGTCCCTCACCCATGGAGTGACTGTAACCAGATTTTCACCTCAGTTTCAGGCAGACAAGTGTGTAATACTTCAGGTTTAATAACAGCTTTAATACATCAGGCTGCAACAGACAACGATGCCACTTCCTCCACGTCTGTAATATCTGTGGCAGAGCTCATGCCCGTTCCATTTGCCCTGTACGGCGATCCTCTGCTAACCTTCTCCAATCATTATTTTCTGGTCAACCATCCAGACAAAAACTTCACCCAGTTACTTCTTTCAGGCCTGAAAGAAGGTTTTGACCCCGGTCTGGAAAGTATACTCGATTCCAGCTTGATCTGCAATAACTTGCAAGCCAACTTGACAGCCGAACCCAACATAGTGGAAGCCCTCATCATGTTACGTCAAAACAAGGAAAAACTGGGTGAGGACTCAAATGCAGGGTAAAACGATTTATTAACAAAAATAACAAACATAATAATAAAACAAAACAAAACCCATGAGGGGGAAAACATATAACCAAAAAACAACAAAACCAAATCAAAACATACCGGAACAGGATCATGGGGAACAGGAGACGATAGACAACGAACCGACAACAGACTGCAAAACACAAGAAGACTATAAAGAATAACTAATCATGAGGGAACAGGTGAGAGAAATCAAACACTAATTAGATAACAAGAGGGGAGGGATCAGACTACAGACAGGAATGCACATGACACAGAGAACCCAAAACACCACATGTGCTAGACACGACAGACATGTGACATTACCCCCTCCTTAAGGAGCAGCTACCAGACGCTCCCGGTAGGGGCGGGAGGGACGGGAGGGACGGGAGGGACAGACCAGGGAGGGACAGGAGGGACAGACCAGAGAGGGACACAAAGTTCAGGAGACCTGGCCGGTGCACACAGTTCAGGGGGCCAAGGCGGCAACCTCGATTCCAGGGGCCAGGACAGCGCACACAGTTCAGGCGGCCAGGGCGGCGCACACAGTTCAGGGGGCCAGGGCGGCCCACACAGTTCAGGGGGCCAGGGTGGCGCACACAGTTTAGGGGGCCAGGGCGGCCCATACAGATCAGGGGGCCAGGGCGGCCCATACAGATCAGGGGGCCAGGGCGGCCCACACAGTTCAGGAGGCCAGGGCGGCCCACACAGTTCAGGAGGCCAGGGCGGCCCACACAGTTCAGGGAGCGGAGTCCTCTCTGGACCCGAAACGGGAATCAGAGTCCTCTCTGGGCTTGAGACGGGAATCAGAGTCCTCTTTGGGCTCGGTGCATGGGCTAGCCACGACAAGGCCATACATTTGGGTGGCTCATAACACTCCTCCGCGACGACCGCGGGTTGCTCCGTCACCGTCCCCGAATGTCTGGAAGAAGCCCTGTGCTCCTCCCAGGCACGTAGGACTACCCCCACAAAAAACCCCAGCACAGTCCTCCTGGCCGTGTCAGGACTCGGGACCTCCGGACCTGGGACCACCGGAACTTGGACCACCAGGCTCGGCACCACTGGAACTGTCACGGAGGGAGCCTTTCTTCTCCTCCTCCATTTCGGGACCACCGGAACTGGGACCACAGGACTAGTGACCACCGGACTCAGGACCACCGGAACTGGGACCACCAGAACTGCCACGGAGGGAGCCTTCCTTCTCCGTTTCGAGACCACCGGAATTGGGACCACCAGAACTGGGACCAAGGGAGCCTTCCTTCTCCGTCCCCGATTCCTCGGAGGGCTGGGGCCTCCACTGACTGTAGATGGAAACCGGGGACAGTCAGTGGGCTGGGATGCTGCTGGTCGAAGACGTTCGGACTCCTTTAGGTGGTAAACAAAGTCCCAGAATCCCAGTTTCCCCAGCCTCTCCATCTTCCCCGGACAGAGTGGCATATCCAGGCAGAGATTAAAAGCCTCTTTACTCTCTGCCTCGTTGTGGACCAAATGGTCCACCTCCACCAGGAATTGACAGGCGAACTCTCTTACATCCGTCCCCTGCTGACGGATGTACTTGGCGTTCACATATCGCATAATAAGCAGCCGTCTTAAGGGCTTCATGGGGGAGGACGGGGATAGCAATGAGAAAAAAAACAAAAACAACTCCTGCTGAGTCCTCTAAGGGTCGGTTCGTTATGTTAGGGGAGGGATCAGACTACAGACAGGAACGCACATGACACAGAGAACCCAAAACACCACATGTGCTAGACAGGACAGACAAGTGACACATCAAAAAAGAATTTGATTCTGGATTCATCATCGCCCCTTTTGATTCTCAACCTTTCGATTTATTCCGCGCAAGTCCAATTGGAGTAGCCAGAATTTTTTTTTCGTCAAAAACGAATCATCATTGATCTCTCTGCTCATAATGGAAATTCCCAACCCAGTATCAATAGTCTAATTCCATTAGATGAATTCTCCCTGCACTACGTACCACGACATTGACCAAGCAATCATTCTCATTAATGCTGGTTTCAGAGCCTGGCTAGCAAAGGTCGACATTTTAAAGTCATGCCCATTCACCCAGATTTCTGGCATCTGTTTGGCATTCATTGGAACGAGAAATTCTACTTCGCAGTCCGTCTAACTTTCGTCTGTAAAAGCAATCCCAAAATATTTGGTATGCTTTCTGAAGCACTCTGCTGGATTCTACAAAACAATCATGCGATCCCATAACTCATCCATCTCCTTGATGATTTCCAAGTCATTTTCCTGCAGCCAAACACTTAACTGTTATCCAAACAGTGTTTTCCAAACTATTAACAAAGGCCATTATAATGCTCCAATAATCATGTCCTTTCTAAAACGTCTCGTTTGGATTTCCACGTGTCACCAATTGGTCATCAAAGCTGAACATATGGCTCCGGAAGCAGACTACAAACCAACTCCAGTTCCTCCTTATTCAGAATTCATATTCTTCTAGACCAGTGGTTCCCAACCTTTTTTTGTCTGAGACCCCCTTTTTCCCAAGTAAATATATTAGGGCCCCCTTCACATTTAATGCTTTTGTAAGCTTGCAGCAAGGATGACAAACATGTTTTCAAACAAACAGTATGTTTATTACTATAACCAGATATGTTTATGCACAAATAATAGCCTATAATATTGAAAATACAATAGGTTGGTTTTAAGGGCTGTCATGGTTGAAAACCCAGCTTCACAAAGGTAGGTGGTGCTGAAGGGAATCAGCACCTTAATTGCAGCTGTGTGACAGATTGGGTGTTCTTCTGCAATTTCAGACCAGAATGATTTCAATGGGACCTCACTGAAACGGTCTCTTAGGCTGGCATCAGAGGATATTTCTATAAACTCTTCCAGAAGTCTTGACGACAGAGTAGCTGGAAGTTTTGCTTTAATGTTCTCAGTGAAGGGGTTTCTGATCCACAGAAAATCCGCTGCCTGCTCCTCAGGACCTTTGATAGATGCATTGTTATTTGATGTTGAATGATTTTAAAATTCAAGTATGTCTTTAAATGCATGGATGTGCTCGAACATGTCACTGATTCCGGAGGAGACACAGTGAGAGTTGAGTGAGTCATTTGTCATTGTCCAAAAACTCTGCAAGGTCTGGTCTCTTGTCCGCGAGAAAGTCACGCAACTCCTCCCTCAGGCTGAACAGACGCATCAGCACCCACCCCCTGGACAGCCACCTCACGTCAGTGTGCATCAGCAGGGTATGGCATTCAGCGCCTACCTCTTTGCAGAGAGCAGTAAATAACCGGGAGTTGGTGGCTCTGGCTTTCACAAAGTTCACGACCACAGTTTTTATGGCCACATCTAAAACTCCATGAAGACTGGGCTCCATTTCTTTTGTAGCAAGCACCTCTCTGTGCAGAAAGCAGTGCGTTGAAATGGCACGGGGAGCAACATCTTTGATACGGTACCCCGGACTGCCTGCCAGTCATCGCGCCCACACATCGCGCATGGCAAAATCAAAGTTTCTGCAATTGTATGTCCTTTCTTTGCTTTGGCGATTTTCTCAGCAACTGTATACGATATTTTTAAAAGTTCCCTCATCTCATTTTGGGACAGTGTCAATTATTTTGCCTTGCGCTCAAAAAATGCCCTGGGCTTGTCGCGGTGTTGGGGATGAGTTGTCTGCAAATGTCTTATTAGTTTGCACAGCCTCATGCATTCGTTAGCGAGGACTTTGGCGCAGATAATGCACAGTGGCTGGGGCAGGGACTCTTTGCTACGCAAAAACGAAATAAAACCATAGTTCAGGTAACTATCTTGGTATTTCCTGCATTTCATATTTCCAGTATTGCTTGCACGACGACCAGAATTGGTGGGATCTTTCTCACCTGGGTTCAGTATGGCTGGTTCATTACTATCAGCAGCTGTAGGCGAATCAGTGGGACTCGGTAGTTTTTGTGGAGGACAAATTACAAATTTATCAATTTTAAAAATATGACGCGACCCCCTACAGAGCTCGCTGAGGCCCCCTTGTGGGCCGGGACCCCCCTGTTGGGAACCGATGACCCCCTCAGACATCTCCATACCCTATCCACGAATACTATATTACAAGTCTTTTCTCCCCGAACACTCCAAACCTACTGGACAGCTTGGAGTTCCTTCAAAAACTTCTACAGCGTACATGGTTTTTCCAGAGTTTTGCTTCCTCTCAATATCCTTACTTACCTCACTTACCTCCTCACCTCCTCGTTCACCTTATTCACCTCATTCACCTCATTCATATCAATTCAATTCAGCCAGGAACAATCAAAGTCTACTTCAGCAGCATTCTTTTTCAAGCTCATCCACGGCCAACTCCCAACATTTCAAATCCTCAGATATCCCTCCTCATCAATGGTTTACAAAAAAACAATCCCCTTCATCCAGACTCCAGACAACCTTTAACCATTGACATTCTTAGCATCTGCCTAACCACTCTCCGCTCAGGTTTATTTTCCCTCAACAAAACAAGAACCCTAGATACCATGTTCAATTTGGCTTTCTTTGGCTTCCTCAGAGTCTCAGAACTCACCACCAACTCAAAATTTAACCCAGATATCCATCCTACATTCTCTAACCTCTCTGTCCTCAACAGATCCGACATCCCAACCAAACATTTCTCTTCCCATTCCTTCCGCATAGGGGCAGCCACCACAGCAACTCAAAAGGGCCTTTCCGAACGCCAAATTAAAATGCTAGGTCGATGGTCATCCCATACCTTTGAAACATATGTTCGATCAGATCTACATCACATTAGACAAGCACACCAAACACTAGCATCTTTCTGAGTCTGAACTGCTTCTCCCTACTATTTTGCATCTTCCCACTTAACTAGCCCCGCAGGGCTTGTATTCGTCTGGATGCAGTGAGAGCGCTCCCTTTTCGGATGTGTTTGAGCTACCACTCCTGGAGTGGGCTCTCCCATTCGACTTGCAGTGTGGGCTCTACCGTTTTAATTGCAGAGTGAAATATCTTTTTTATACATATCAGAGGCTCGCTCCTTCGAAGCACAGTGGGAGCTCTCCCGGTCTAATTGCAGTGTGAGCTTTCCGTTCGGGTAGCGTGGGGGATCTCCCTTTCTGAATCGTTGTGTGGGCCCTCCTATCCGAACAAGCGGACTGGAGATACCAAGGATCAGATGTCCTTTGGGCAAAGCGGGCCATATGTGATCTAAACCCTTGTATCGGAAGGATGTTAGCTCTGCATTTTATCTACACTCCGTAGGCTCCCTCTTTCTGTGGTAGGGAGGTTCGCTTTGGACATCAGTGGCCCGTTTCCCTTTAGGGACGAGGACCTCCTTCCCCATCTGTGACATCTGGGGGCCCCATGTTCTTTTGACTTCATGCACTACGTGCAGCAGGGTGTACTCCAGCCATGTACTTAAACCTCCAGTCCTAAGATACTCTGGAAGGAGTAATTTTAGAATGTCACCCTAATCGAACTTCCACAAGCCCCATGTTGTTTACACAGCAGCAACAAACAGAGGCACACTCTTTTCAGCTCCTGCCGGAGCACCGCTCATAGTTCCACATTGTGGACATAGTAGGGAGACGCGTTCCAGCCCAGCTCACGCAGGAGCCCTGTTAAATATCACTGCCGCAGCAGTGTTCATTCATGACTCCGATATACTCAGCTTCCTCATTTTTCAGCGTAAAAAACACCAAAGCCACTTGACATCTCTCATCACTATTCTTCATACCGCTTCATTTTCACTCCTTTTGAGGGATATAATGCTTTAAACATTTAGGTAACCTGTATACTTAAATCCTTAAATAGAGCCCCTCATCAGTGGACAGCAAGCCAAATAAGTTTAACCTAACCCTATCTTAAGGATTATATGGGCAAACAAACTTGTTAACTGTCTAAAAAAGAAATGCACTTCACTTCCATCCACACCCGTTTTCATGCCTGCAGGGTCGTCTTTTTTCATGCACTTCAGCACTGAGGGCAGAAACCAGGGGGACGCAGCCAGATTGGACAGCAAGACACTGACCCCTACAAGAGACTGCAAAGTCCAGTGCCTGCAGTTCTACTACTATCACAGCGGGAATGAGTCTGACCAACTCAACATCTGGATCCGAGAGTACCAGAATGAAGCAGACAGCACAGGAACTCTCAGACTTATGGATCAGATCACAGGTCTGTCTCTTCTTTACACACTCATATAGGCCTGTATCTCAGTGTGACTGACCGCTTCATTTCTTGCAGAAACCCCTAGGAATTATTGGAAGCTGCATCATGTGCCACTGAATGCCAATAAATCTTTCCAAGTTGTGTTTGAAGGCCGTAGAGGAGCAGGAAACTCCAGTGGAGGCTTCTCACTGGATGATATCAATGTTTCAGAGACTGAGTGTCCCCACACATGGCAGATAAGGGACTTTGAAAAGGAACTGAATAGTGGGTCGGACTATTTCATGAGTCCACTGTATTACTCCAGTGATGGTTATCGCTTTTATGCTGACATATTTGTGTCAGGGAATGAACTTTTGATAGATGTCTATTTGGTATCTGGTGCAAATGATGAGCAGCTGCAGTGGCCTTGTCCATGGAGGCAAATAACCGTCCAGATCCTTGACCAGAATCCACACATACAGAAGCGCATGTCCTTTGAGCAAAGCATCACCACTGACCCTAATTTGATATATGGTTAGATCTTTAATGCAATCTGATTATATTTCTGTCATTTTTCTGATTATATTTCTGTCATTCTGTCATCTTACTTAGGTGAGAATCAAAGTTATTATCTGTAGCTTTTAGGGTTCTTTTAAAAGCCATGTTTTGTTCTAACAGACAGCTATTACTGGGACAATCCTCGAAACAATGGACTTCAAATCAACATCGGTAATGAGTCTGTATTTATGGGTGGAATTGCATATTTTAAGCTCCTCACAAAAGATGATCTCACTAGAAGAGAGTTTATCAAGGGTGGTGACATCATACTTCTCATCACCATGCAAGGTAGGATTTGTGTAACCTCAGAGAAAAGGTTTAACTGCTGTATTAAGAGCAACCGTGGCATTATTAGAATTATGATTGGGCAGGAATGGTATTTTCATTGTGTCTTACTTTCTGAGATCATCTTTATAAATGTTGTGTACCGATCCAGATATCTCTGGGCTGCTTCAGAACGACTCTCTACCCTGCTCTAAAGCAACAGTGAAGAACTTCAACATTTCTACTGACAGTGCCCAGCTGGGACCATGTGCTTACAAGGTGAATATCCTTTTAACCTCTATTGTACTCTTATTCAAAATACACAGATCAAGAAATAAAGAAATATATATTAATAAAGAAAATCTGGATCAGATTTAGAACGATAATCAAAACACAGATGGAGTAGATTGAGTCCATCAACACCCCTAATGCTTGCACAGTCCTACAGCTCGTCCTGGGTTGAAATTTCATTCAGTGATATTAGGCAGTTTTGATTTATATGCTGTTTAATGTTGATGATCGTGTTATTTTACAAATGAATCTGCTTACATATGATATCGCTTGTTTCTGCTTCCTCTTAGCCTGTGTTTTTATCTGGAGATTCTGTACCCTTTCAGAAAATGTGTCATAGTGCCCCCTACTGTAGAAGAGAGAAAACATGAAAGGATGCAGACGGCCTATAACTATAAATCACTAGAAAGGAAACACTTTAGTACACTACATTAGAGAAAAATAGCCTATATTTATTATCATTTGATTGGATTATATTGGATTATCATTTGTTAATTCAAATGTCTTCATACGTTATGCCATTATGAAGTGAGTTAAGCATAAAAACATCCTCATTTCGTATATATTTATTTAGCATTGAAAGGTTGCCTACCTGTCTATATTTCATATTTAGGGGCCAAGCACCGAAGGTGCTGTAGCCCCTATTGTATCTGTTGGTTTACTTTATTATTATTATTCTTCCGAATGGGAGTCAATGGCAGCCCTATGAACCATAAGTAGGAAAATTATGAAATTTGGCACAATTGTAGAGATGATCATGAAAAGTACTTGGACCAAATTTGGAGTCTCTAGGACCAACTCTATAGCGCCACCACTAGTTAAATATTCAACATTGAAACTGTTATAACTTTTGAAGCATTTGATCTAGAAAAATAAAACTTAGTAAACCTGATTCCTCTCATCATTCTGATAACATTCAACACCTTACATTAAGGCACCGCCCATTACAGTAATGGCCATTTTGAAAAGTACAGAATTTAGTTTTTTTGCTACCCCTTCTTCAAAACTTGTCCAATTTTGTCCAAAATTGGCTCAGATAATCTTTGGACTGAGCCGCATATCTATGGATTTCTTCTGTCATGCTGAATCTGTGGATATCAGTTTTGCTAGGCTCGGATAAACCATGTGTCCGCCATTTTTTGTCCTGCTGGTCAAAAAAAAGTTATGATGTCACAAACTTAATGAGGTCGACCCAAAATTGGTTCAGAGGCTATAACCTGGCCAAACTTTGATAAATCAAAATGAAAATTAGTGCGCTTCATCGGACCCATGATCTGAGGGTCCATGCCAAATATGGGAACAACACCAGCTACAGGTCATGAGATCTTAATCTTATGCTTGTTAGCTTAGCATGCTAATCTGGTTAACTTTTTTAAAACCTGCTGTTGAATGTGCATGAGCGATTAGCTCAATGTGTTACACCACGGATCCCGAATGCATTGCGTTGTGGGTTTGAAACTCAGTGTGACACATGCCCAGACTGCAAGAGGTACTGTGGCAGGATGTGATGCAGATGTTGCATCTGTTCCAGGCATTATTCCTAAGAATGATTTCATCTGACACTATTAAATACAACATGCTGTGCATTTTTGTACAAATTCATTGTTCTTCTTCTCAAATGGTAGTCAATGGCAGCACTATGAACCATAAGTAGGAAAATTATGGCACACTTGTATTGATGGTAATTAAAAGTAATTTGACCAACTTATGGGTCTCTAGGACCAACTCTATAGCGCCACCACCAGTTTAAAAATTCACTTTTCAAATGGCTATAACTTTTAAACAATTTGATCTAGAAAATGACACTTAGTACACCTGATTCCTCTCTTCACAATCACAATCAACATCTTACATTAAGGCTCCATTCAATACAGTAATGGCCATTTTGAAGAGTACAGTATTCAGTTTTTTTGAAATTTGTCCAATTCTCACAAAACTTGGCAGAGATGATCCGAGCTGCACAGAAATGACTGAACAGATCTTTGATACTCGCTACCTTTCCTGAGAAATTCGTCTCTGAATTTGACCTTGCCTGTGTTTGTGTCTTTATGCTAGTTAGGTTAGCATGCTAATCGGTTAATTGTAAAATTTGCTTCTGTTCCACACATTAAGTCTTTCTGAGAATGATCTGAACTATACTTTTTAAATATAATATGCTGTGCATTTATATAAAAAAAATTCATTTTGAGTTCATTCTCACTTTAACTATGGAACTTTGTTTTTGTTTTTTAATGCATGTCTCCTCAGTGGTGCAACAAGATAAATTGAAGTACCAGACCCAGAGATTGTGGGTTTGAATCCTGTGTTGGACAACTTTATAAAATTTCAATGTGTTCTGTTTCTTTTCTTCTGGCTCTGCATTGCTGTTGCTGCTGCTATAAACAGAACATGAGAAAATGATCAAATTTGGCAGTTCTAGAGATGTTCATCAATAGTAAATGGACCAAATTAGGTGTGTCCAGGACCAACTCTATAGCGCCACAACCAGTTAAAAAATTCACTTTTCTAAAGGATATAAAAAAAAGGAATTTAGTTCACATGATTCCTCTCTTCATGCTGATCACAGCCAACATCTTACATTAAGGCTCTGCCCATTACAGTTGTGGCCATTTTGAAAAGTACAGTATTTAGTTTTTTTTTGCTACTCCTCATTCAAATTTTGCCCAATTTTTACGAAAATTGACTCAGATGATCTTTGGACCGAGCTGCACAGAAATGACTGAACAGATTTTTGATATTGCTGTGCTTAAATGCTTGCTGTGCTGCTGTACTTGCTGTGCTTGCTGTGCCTTCGGGGCTTGGCCCTGGATTGCTGCTTGCAGCTATATTTATTATTCTTCCCGAATGGCAACCCTATGAACCATAGGTAGGAGAATTATGTAATTTGGCACAATTGTAGAGATGATCATAACTCTATACCGTTGATAACATTCAGAGATGATCTTTGAACCGAGCTGTACAAAAAATGACTGAACAGAATTTTTTGACCTACTGGTCAGTTATTATGTCACAAACTTAACGAGGTTGACCCAAAATTGGTTCAGAGGTTGTATTGCGGCCAAACTTTGATCATTCAAAACGAAAATTTGTACGCTTCATCGGACCCATGATCTGAGGGTCCATGCCAAATTTGGGAACAGCTCCACATACAGGTCATGAGATCTGAACCATATGCTTGTTAGCTTAGCTTTTTTGTGAAATCATTCTCACACTTAAACCTCTACTCATCAGGCTGTTGAATGTGCCTGAGCGATTAGCTCAATGTGTTACGCCACGGATTCCAAATGCATTGCGTTGTGGGTTCGCCACTCAGTGTGGCACATGCCCAGACCACAAGAGGTACTGTGGCAAGATGTGATGCAAATAACTTTTGAACCGTTTTATTCTAGAAAAATGGAATTTAGTTCACCTGATTCCTCTCTTCATGCTGATCACAGCCAACATCTTACATTAAGGCTCTGCCCATTTTTGACCATTTTGAAAAGTACAGTATTCAATTTTTTTTGCTACTCCTCATTCAAATTTAGCCCAATTCTTACGAAAATTGATCTTTGGACCGAGCTGCACAGAAATGACTGAACAGATTTTTTTATATTTGCTTGCGTACCAGAGAA
Organism: Rhinogobio ventralis; assembly: GCA_039654625.1. Taxonomy (NCBI): domain Eukaryota; kingdom Metazoa; phylum Chordata; class Actinopteri; order Cypriniformes; family Gobionidae; genus Rhinogobio; species Rhinogobio ventralis. The sequence goes on along the minus strand of CM077207.1, from coordinate 34,939,957 downwards.
ATAATTTTCTGAAGTTGACTTTCATTGTGTTTGTTGTCATATGTGCTTAAATGCATGCTGTGCTGTTGTGCTTACTTAGCTTCTGTACTTACAGTACTTGCTGTACTTTTTGCTCGATGTACTTGCTGTGCTTAAATGTTTGTTGTGCTGCTGTGCTTGCTGTGCTTAAAGTATTTGCTGTGCATACAATACTTGCTGTGCTGCACTGCTTACAATGCTTGCTGTGCTGCTGTGCTTGAAGTATTTGCTGTGCGTACAATACTTGATGTGCTACAGTGCTTACAATGCTTGCTGTGCTGCTATGCTTCATGTGCTCAATGTGCTGCTGTACTTGCTGTGCTTGCTGTACTTTTTGTCTGCTGTACTTGCTGTGCTTGCAGTGCCTTCGGGGCTTGGCCCCGGGTTGCTGCTTGCAGCTATATTTATTATTATTTTTCCCGAATGGGAGTCAATGGCAGCCCTATGTACCATAAGTAGGAAAATGATGTGCATTTATATAAAAATTCTTCATTTTGAGTTGATTCTCACTTTAACTATGGAACTTTGGCAGCTGTTTTAATTCATGTCGATAAACACGATAAACTGCTGGCACCAGACCCAGAGATTGTGGGTTAGAGTCCCATGTTAGACAACTTTATAAAATTGTGTGTAATGTTGTCATTTCAATGTGTTTTGTTTCTTTTCCTCTGGCTCTGCATTGCTGTTGCTGCTGCTATAAACAGAGAAAATTATGAAATTTGGCACAGTTGTAGAGATGTTCATCAATAGTAAAGGGACCGAATTAGGTGTGTCCAGGACCAACTCTATAGCGCCACAACCAGTTAAAAAAATGCTCTTTTCTAAAGGATATAACTTTTGAACCGTTTGTTCTAGAAAAATTTGTGCTTACAATGCTTGCTGTGCTGCTGTACTTGCTGTGCTTGCGGTGCCTTCGGGGCTTGGCCCCGGATTGCTGCTTACAGCTATATTTCAACATGTTTCTGTCCATTTCACACATTTTAGTCTGGCAATAGTTCAACTAATAGCCTACAATGTGAAGATTATGCAACAATAACACACTAATATAAGTGAGAATAAATGTTTTACCTTAAAAATTCTCAATCCAAGGTAAACTCAAGCGTGTCTTCGGAACATCCGAACATCAATGATGAAGCTGATTCTTGGTTTTGAGGTGATGGGGGCGTTTACAGGTTATTAGCATGTGAATCGTTTTGCACGCGCATGGGTGTGGTCACATTATCTATAATGAGCAGCCGCTTGAGAAAATGTACCTCTCGTTGTTTTCATACGGATTAGATTAGATTAGATTAGATTCAACTTTATTGTCATTACACAAGTACAGGTACGAGGCAACGAAATGCAGTTTGGGTCTAACCAGAAGTGCAATAGCAGCAAGTGCAGGACATGAATATGTACTGAATAAATATAAAGATGGCTATTACTATAAATAGAATTTACAGATAGATATGTATAGAATATAATATACAGATGGATGTTGCTATAAACAGTTTGCAGATAGATATATACTGAACAGAATTTACAGATAGATATGTACTGAATATATATATACAGATGGCTATTATTGTAAACAGAATTTACAGATAGATAGATATATACTGAATGTAATATACGGATGGATATTACTATAAACAGAATTTACAGGGTAGATATGTACTGAATATATATACAGATGGCTATTACTATAAGCAGAATTTACAGATAGATGTATATAATGATATGTTAGGCTAAGATGGGCAGTATAGCAATGAACGATATAGTGCAAATGAGCATATTTTAGTAAGGTAGTAGTGCAAGATGCATATATGAACAGGTATTACTGTAGTAACAGTCGATAGTGCAAATGAGCATATTCCAGTTAGGTAAGTAGTGCAAGATGCATATATGTACAGGGGTTACTGTAATAAACAGTCGATAGTGCAAATGAGCATCCAGTAGTGCAAATAACAAGTGAAGGCAGATGTGAGGGGGAGAGGAGGGTTATCAGTATATAGGGGGAGTGGGATCAACGAGGGTTAGAGTTCAATATGGAGACAGTTCTGGGAAAAAAACTGTTCTTAAGTCTGCTGGTCCTGGTCCGGAGGCACCTGAAACGCCTACCAGAGGGCAGGAGAGAAAACAGTTTGTGGGCTGGGTGAGAGGAGTCCTTAAGGATGCTGCGAGCTCGATGCAGACAGCGTTTCCTCTGGATGTGGTCGATGGCAGGTAGTGGAGTCCCTGTGATGCGCTGGGCGGTTTTCACCACCCGCTGTAGTGCCTTGCGCTCTGCAGCAGAGCAGCTCCCATACCATACTGTAACACAGTTGGTCAGGATGCTTTCTATTGCGCAGCGATAGAAGTTCACCAGTATAGCCGAGGATAGCTGATTCTTCCTCAGTGTCCTCAGGAAGAAAAGACGCTGGTGAGCCTTCTTGACCAGGCTGGAGGTGTTGGTTGTCCAGGACATGTCCGCCGAGATGTGGATCCCCAGGAACTTGAAACTGGAGACACGCTCAACAGCCGTTCCATTGATGTGGATGGTGTCGTGTGTGCCTCTTGCCTCTTTCCTGAAGTCCACGATGAGTTCTTTTGTTTTGGTGGTGTTGAGGAGCAGATTATTTTCAGTGCACCATGTGGCCAGGTGCTGGATCTCCTCCCTATAGGCGGTCTCATCGTTGTTGCTGATGAGTCCAATCACCGTAGTGTCGTCCGCAAACTTGATGATGGAATTAGATCCATACACAGGCTTGCAATCGGAGGTGAAGAGGGAGTAGAGAAATGGGCTTAGCACACAGCCCTGTGGTACGCCAGTATTGAGTGTGGTGGAGGTGGAGTAGGTGGAGCCTGATCGAACATTCTGGGGTCTGTTGGTCAGGAAGTCCAATATCCAGTTGCACATTGAGGTGTTGATGCCCAGGTCTCCAAGTTTGGCTATTAACTTGGTTGGGATGACAGTGTTGAATGCTGAGCTGAAGTCGATTATATAAACAGAGAATATTTGTTTTTGATATAAATTACTTCACTTAAAAGTAGAAACTTCAAGATTTCTAAAAACATATCTGGCATGTATGTGTGGCAAGTATTCACTGAGTTACATTTCATTTTCAGACGCATTTCAGAGTGGACTTAACTGAAAGACAGACGGGAGAACGCACATCCTGTTTGTTTTCTTTATTTAGTGAAAAGCACAACATTTAGTTTTGTGAGTGTACATAAATAAAAGTAGACAGCTTTTTAAAGACATATCTCTTACGGCTGTGTGGCCAAAAATGACAGAGTTATGCAGCCTCACCTTCCACCGAGCCGACAGAACAGCTGATTCGGGTAAGAAGATCGGCGGAGGCTTGTGTATTAAATTAACAACTCTTGGTGCACAAACACCACCATAGTTAAAAGTCTCTGTTGCCCTGACGTGGAGTTCATGCTGCTTAAATGCAGGCCGTTTTATCTCCCGAGAGAATTTTCTGCTGTGTATATCTGTGCTGTATATATCCCCCCAGATGCTAATGCTAAACTGGCCTTAGCATAGCTACAGGACAATATTAACAACAGCCTGGCTGCACACCCTGATAGTGTCTTTATAGCAGTGGCACATTTTTATCATGCTGACTTAAAGACTGTACTTCACAAATTCCATTGTAAGGTGAAGTGTGCAACTAGAAGAGATAAAACACTGGATCAGGTATATACCAATGTAGCTGATGCGTACAAAGTCCAAGCATATCCTCATTTGGGTTTGAGTGACCATATCTCTCTTATGCCTCATCCCCGGTACACTCCCATTATTAAGTCTGCTGGGCCTGTGGTGAAACTAGAATATGGCCTAAAAATGCTATCTCTGAGCTACAGGACTGTTTTCACTATACAGACTGGGATGTTTTTAGTGATTATCAACAAGCCAGGCCCTTGATGAGTATACGACCACAGTTATGGATTATATCAGTTTTTGTGTGGACAGGGTTACATCCTGGAAGCTGATCCACATTTTTCCCAACCAAAAACCGTGAATGACACACAAGGTTCGGCTGCTCATTAAAGACAGGGGTGCAGCCTATAGGTCTGGTGACAGAGGGGCCTACAGCACAGCCAGGAGGGCTCTTAAAAGGGGCATCAAGTCTGCTAAATTGGACTATAAAAGGCGGATTGAAGCACATTTTAACATTTCCACAGACTCACGGCAGATGTGGGAGGGAATAAGGGCAATATCGGACTACAAGCGAGCAACATCTGCCTCTGTGAGTGGTTCTTCCACTCTAGCAGAAGAATTAAACCTGTTCTATGCCCGTTTTGATAGGGAGAACAAGGTTGCTTTGTGGCCCCACCTACCCTCCAACGACGATACTACACCAGTCCTGAGCCTTCATGAATGAGACTCTGCCTGGGGATGGCATCTGGTACAGACAGAGAGTACTGGGCTGGGTGCTAAAAGACTGTGTGGCCGAGCTGGCAGAGGTCTTTACCACCATCTTCAACCTGTCGCTGTCCAAGTCATGGGTCCCAGCATGTTTTAAGGCAGCCACAATCATTCCTGTCCCCAAACAAGCCAATGTCACATGCCTGAATGATTACAGACCTGTGGCACTCACATTTATCCCTGCAAAGTGCCTGGAGCGGCTGGTCATGAAACACACAAAAAGGCCCTACCACCTGCTTTGGACCAGTACCAGTTTGCATACAAGGAGAACAGATCAACGGAGGATGCCATTGCTCCAGTGCTTCACCTACTTAGTACCTCACCTACTCCCAGGTGCTAGAAACAGATGGGTGGTAATCAAGAGGGCTAGAAGTGCATTAACATTCTTCTCAATGCATTTTTAAGCAATAGTTCCTAGACTATACATTAGGATACTTTAATATCTCTAATACGTTCAGTTTATAAACTGTCAATTGAGGCCAATCAAATGGTACAGATGTGAGTTAGAGGTGCAAGCAAGTCCTCGGTCAGCATATTTAGCAAATTTATGTTCCTTTTCAAAGAAACTCGTACTCACAAACCAGGAACCTATAAAGCATGCCCGAACAGTGTCGCTCTAACTTCTGTGCCTTCAGCAAGCGATATATGTGAAATTGTGTGTCTTATTTGGTGTTGTCTGTCTACCATCTCTATATATAATTATGGCAAGCAAACAGCAATTCAAAATGTGTTCATCCCTGTCCTCGCTTCATTAGGGGTGGGAATACGCACAATCTTTGTGTTGTTTGTTTGAGAGCAGAGCATGTACAGTCAGCGCTGGAGGGTTACTGTGAACAGCTTTCACTACGGACGCTTCACTCCCGCCTGGCGCTCCTATTCCTTGATAGTTGGCCATAAAGAACATGGATATGGGGCGATGCCTAAGGTGGAAGAGATGCTTGCAAGCTATCTCTCCCCTCAGTCCGCAACCTGCCCACCAAAGCCAAAGTGGTTCTGACCGCCATATGCAGACACTGGTCAGGCTGCAGCTTGCCTCCACACTATGAGCTTGCTGCAAGCCTACCAGGCAGATTTGTTAGGAGACCTTGATGAGGGCGGGGGAATTGGCCCTAATGCAGTCACAGAGTTGCATCGGGCCACAGATCTTTCTCTTCGGGGCACCAAGGAGATGGCCAGATCCATCTGTCGTGCTATTAGCAGCCCTGGCGGCCATGGAAAGGCATCTATGGTTAAATTGAAGCGGAATTAATGAGAAAGACAAGCCCTTTCTTATGGAAGCCCGCTATTGCCCCCTGGCATCTTTGGCGACGCTGACAACACAGTCATCCATGAGGTCAACAAGCAGGTGGCAGTGTCCCAGAAGCTCCTTCCCTGCCACTCTTAGGTCTCTGGCCCCAAACATCAGCCAGTTCCTCATCCTGCAATACACAAAAGCAAAGCGTTGCTACCCGAGCTCCCCCCCCCCCCCAGAGAGAAGGGGAATCGGGAAAGCACTCTCAAATGCAGCCTTTGAGTGGAAAGACGGATCTGAGGACCATCCTTATCACCAAGAAGGCTACGGGAGAGAGGTCCTGATGCCAATGGTTCCAGACCTCTGAGGGTAGTCCCCTTCGAGGAGAAATGGTTAACACCTCATTTTACGGTGCCCATTTCCCCTTTGTGCCTTCAGGGGACTGTTCTGCTAATCCTGCTACCTTGCGTGCTTCAGGGCGCAGCAGTCTCCGGCGAGCACTTATCTCAATGTCTGCCCGGAAACGTAGCACTGCTGGGATCCTCGCCCCCTCTGAGGAGGGTCTCAGAGCTAGTTGGTAAGTGGTTACTTGAAAAGGGGCCATAGAATGTGTACCTCCCCCCAACAGAGAAACCGGTTTCTACAGTCAGTATTTTATCGTTCCAAAGAAGGATGTAGGGTTGCGTCCCATTTTCGACCTACATCATCTGACCCAGTCAGTCATGCAGCTCAGGTTCAAAATGTTAACCTTGAGACAGATCATACCACAGATCAGATCCGAGGACTTGTTTGTTACGATAGATCTTGAGAAACGTATATATTTTCATGTATCCATCCTTCCACAACACAGGAAATTCCTGAGGTTCGCTTTAGGCGGCGAAGCATACCAATATTGTGTTCTTCCATTTGGTCTAGCTTTATTACCCTGCACTTTCACCAAATGCGTGGATGCAGCTCTAGCACCACTGCGTCTTAAGGGCATCCACATTCTGAACTACATCGATGATTGGTTGATTTTAGCTCAGTCGCATCAACTAGCGGTTCGCAATCGAGATGTCGTTCTCGCCATATGGAAAGATTGGAGTTGAGGTTAAAAGCCAAAAAGAGTGTGGTTTCTCCAGCAACAAGGACCACTTTTCTAGGCGTGGTATGGGATTAGACTACGATGCAGGCACATCTCTCCCCTGCACACATCTTCTCAATCCTGTCAGCAGTAAACAGACTAAAGCTAGGCCAGTCACTCACTGTCAAACATTTTTAGAGACTGTTGGTTCTTATGGCAGCAGCGTCCAAAATGATACCCTTTGGCCTGTTGTACATGAGATCCCTACAGTGGTGGCTCAGGACCAGGGGGTTTTCCCCAAGGCGCAATTCTTTTTGCATGATCAAGGTCAAGGTCTGTGCCTTGGTGATGTGGAAGAACCCTTGGTTCCTATCCCAAAGCCCTGTGCTGGAAGCTTTTTGTCGTCACAAAATGCTAACGGCGGATGCTTCCCTCACGGGATGGGGAGCAATCCTAGAGGGTCGCTCAGCTCAAGGTCTGTGGAGGGAGCATCATCTTTCCTGGCACATCAACTGTCTGGAAATGATTTCTGTCTTACTTACTCCCAATAATTTCCTCCCAGACCTCAGGGGCCACTATGTGCACGTCTGGTCAGACAACACATTGGTGGTCGCTTACATAACCAGGGGGGGTTTGCGCTCACCCTGAGGGGCTGGAGCAGATACAGAGGGTGTTCGGCTAGGCTCAAATGGATCTGTTTGCGTCTCGAGACGTCTCACTGTCCACTTTGGTTCTCCCTCCCTCCTCTAGGACTGGATGCTATGGTTCAGACATGGCCAGGGCTACGTCTGTACGCTTTTCCCTCGATGTGAGGGAATGTGGCCAGATATATTGTATTACAGGCCTTTTGTCCTTCTCCATTCAGACCAGGAAAGAAATAATCTGCTTGCCCGGTTCGGGCACTAAATGCCTATTTTGGGTCTCCTAGCAAAGGGTTCCCAGCATCTAAGCAGAGGATGAGCAAATCTATGAGCAAGGCTATCTCTCTTGGTTATGAGTCTTGCCTTCAGATTGCCTTCCCCTGTGGAAACACTCTACATGATTGCGTCGTGAAGCACATCAGTCCAATGGTGTTAAGAGATATTAGAGGCAGGTGATGTCACGAACCAGGAAACTATAAAGCATGCCCAAACAGTGTAGCACTAGCTTCTGATAGGCCGAAGCATGTCGCTGACTGGTACGCAGGAGGTATGGCAGGGTGACGCAGTGTCTTGTTCCCTCTTCAGGGAACTAAGGTAACAGTCGTAACCGATGTGATAATGTCTATACCCACCAAAAATGTCCTTGCATCAAAGAGGCCTTATCATACTGTGATGATGAAGGACATTGTTGTACTAGGGCAGTAAAGATTTGGTTTTGTTGGCTTTTGTGGCCCTTAACGTGAAAATTTGCACACAGGTCGGAATCTGAGGTCATTAGTTCTGGGCCAAAGCTGGTACATGGGGGTGGTAGGGGGCCTCTACGGCGCCCCCCTTTTTGGCTCACTAAAAGTAACTTTTGTGAAGTGATTTATTGAATGCAATTACAAATGTACACTATCAAAATATATGCAATTAAATGAGTATTTTTCTATTGCATTAATGTTTATCTTCCCACCTCTCCTCTTTTAGTGAGTGTGTGGACATATTTTGCAACTCCAGTGGCAGGACGGCTTCCTCTCTGATCATCCTGATGCTTTACTTTCTTTTGCTAGAGATTTATTCATGACGAATCACCATCATCACTGCTCTACGTCTGACTACACAAGATTTCAATGGAAAAACTACATCTGTCTCTTCAGCCTTAAGTGTGTATTGTTAATTAAATGAGATGATTATGTAACTAGTCTCTTCTCTGCGTTGTGTTGTGTATCAATAAAGCTCGTGCTTCAAGAAATCTTCTCCCATCAATTTATTCACTGAAAAGACATTATAACACAGAGTGAGTTGATGTATTCCAGCATATTCCACACTCCTCATGCTGGTGCGCTGGCCTTACACACATAAACTGATCGATGCAACAAAGTTGAACAAATTCAAAAATATAAACAACGGTTCAAAATAATGCAGTTTCACAAAATCAAAACATAACATGTACCTGAAAAGACATTATAACACAGAGTGAGTTGATGTATCCCAGCATATTTCACACTCCTCGTGCTGGTGCTACAATCAAACACACATTTTTCACACTTCACCAATATCGAACTTTTCTTGATATTGAATATTTAAATGCTGTCGCTCAAGTTAGATCACACATTTAATTGAAAGACAATTACAGCTAGAATTAAGGAGCTATCAATCACACGACTTACCACTGGCCTTACACACATAGGTGTGTAATAGGTGCAACAGAGGGAGAACGTCCCTAATGTTCTATAAAGGTTTGGAATTTTCGTCACCTTTAGAGAACTTTTAGGGAACGTTGTGCAAGGTCGTGAGAACGTCCCTTCCTGAGCCATAGATTTGCTTTGTTGTTTTTGAAAATGGGCAGTCTATCTATATTAAAGGTGCAGTGTGTAGTATTTATGAGGTGGTGTATAAAGACCTTACATAATGTACCGTTATGTTTTTATTACCTTAGAATGAGCCATTTCTATCTACATACACCGCGGGTCCCCTTACAGTAAAATCGCCATTTTGCACCGCCATGTTTCTACAGTACCCCTAAAGGGACAAACTGCTCTACAGAGCGCTAGCTACTCTCTGCTCTCTATTTTTGTCCTGTGTCGGCTCCCGTAGCTTCTCTATGTGCTTTGAAAGGGAGGTGTGAGCGGTGGGTGATTACAATTTACAACCTCACCACTAGATGCTGATAAATTTACACACTGCACCTTTAAATGATATCTCCAGTGTTGTTATTCCGTTAGTTACATCCCACGGGTGGTGCTGCAACTGCTCACTAAGACTCTTTCTCAAGTTGAAATGAACACACTGACTCCTGTCTCTGCACATTTAAAAGCACCCCAGATGTCCTTGTCATTTCTTTCATCCACATTAGCCTGATTTTGACCATGTTGAGGTGTTACTGGAAGGCATTTTGATTGTTCTCCAATAATACTTTCAGTCAGTGACTTCCGGGCACATTTCCATTGTCTTGTGTACCTTTGCCTCCTGGATTTTCATTGAATATTTGATTCAATGTAAAATGTTGTTTGCAAATATTTTGCTAAAGTAAGTACAAGGAGAATACATGACATGGCCAAAAGTATTAAAAAGGGGGTCCACATAGTTTTTGTCATGTGTCATTTCTGAAATTGTAATTTATGCAAATAAAACTGTATAAGAACAAGTATTTATTAGGATCTTTTTCTTTCCAACCAAGGGTTATTTTAGAAAAGTATTGTGAAAGTTACAACTGTCTCAGTATATTATTGTTTTAATTGTTTATGTGTGAAAGGGTTAAAGAAATAATGTAATGGGATTGGCCAAATAAATTACCCTTATTGGCCAGTTTGGCACTTTTTTTTTATGTGTTTTCATCTGTAAAGTATTTGTATTGGTATGGGATGAATTTACTGTGGCGGCGGTTTAACAAAAACCTAGGGTATGGCATGATACCCAAATAATCACATTAGCCTATATCTAAACAAAATGTGGACACAAATCCACTACAAGAAATTATCAACAGACTTAACAACAATAAAAATACTGAAACAGCCTTATAAGCCTTCACTGTGACCTAACCAAACGCGACACATGAGAAAAATGATTCGTAGTAAATGCAGAGACGAGAAGCCATCATAACAGTGTTTTTCTCTTAATTTTCTTGCTTATTTCCAGGAGTACTACACTTGCAGAGAGAGCCCACCCACACGCTCTTCTGATTGGCTGTAACTTTTGATTGATTGATCTTGGGCTGAGTCTGGTTTGCCGCTGAAAATCTTGTTGCATCGCGTCTCTGATCATGTCTGGTTAGGACACGGAGTTAGGCTGTTTACATTTTCTTTTCAGAACAACAGAACTAACTAGCAGCATCATGAGCTGTTCATTTCCCCTGTCTGAATGCCTGGGTATGGCAACTGCCATATTCTGCCATATGTAAACGCCGCCCCTGTCTCAGAATGATTAACACATGTGCACACACAATTATCCATGAATTTGATCCCAAAAACGTAAATCATAGCTTTATATTTTAATTATTTATACCTCCATGCCAGCTTTGTAGTTTAATTGTTTTATAAATTCAGTAAATATTACTTAGGTTAGGCATGCCACAATTGCATTTTTAAAATATTGATGATAAAAACATTGGTGTATGTTATTATTATTTTTAGTATCTTGAAACTCCAAGCAGCTTTTGCACTCAAATAAGTGATGGCTGTGTTCATTCTGCCCTCAACCATTATTTGGCTCCTGATTGATTGCTCCTGTCTGCCCTGCTGCTGAGTGTTTGCGTCTGTAGCTCCATACAGCTTTGCTTTTGAATCTCTATTTGATATCATTCCCTGTTGTTTAAACTGCTAAATATAACTTACTCATCACCATATATTGTCTAAAATTGCCTATCACATTAAATCTGACATCGCTAGGTCAGAAGTAATATTAGATCAATAGATATTCGTAAGATTATTCGAAAGATTGGAGTCGTCACGCCGGAGACGGGTTTAATGAGGATGTTGTGTCGATGCAGCGTTTACAGGGGGGAGTTTAATTGACACGGTCTCTGCAGACACTTCAGGGATGAGTTGGTCATGTCCAGGCGCTGGTCCACCATCTGATCTGGATACGGCCCGGATACGGCCGACTGCAGTAAACCTCGGGATAAACAGAGAGACTAACATTAGCGTAGATGCCATTCTTCTTATGATGTAACGAGTACATCAGGTGTTATGGGAAGTGTTCCCGGTTCCGGCTGAACTAGTTAATGCAGTCTAACAATCATTTAACTGATTTGAATAAAATATAAATTAAAAATGTTTTATGTGTATGCCATAGTAAAGAGATGTGTTTTTAGTCTAGATTTAAACTGACAGAGTGTGTCTGCTTCCCGAACAATGCTAGGAAGTCTGTTCCAGAGTTTAGGTGCTAAATTTTCCCCAGAGGGGACACTCAATTTTCAAATAAATATCCAAATAAATGTAATTACTAAACTAAATTAACTAAATCAACTACATTACTTTAATATATATGATAATTGAAATGAGCTGATGACATCACCGTTTTCTCCAGAGCGGCTGTACAGCCGAATCAAATTCTGTTCATTATTTTCCTGTTTAACACTGTGAAGCTGCTTTGAAACAATCTGCATTGTAAAAAGCGCTATATAAATAAAGTTGACTTGACTTGACTTGACTAAATAGGAAAAGGATTGAACGCCTGCAGTTGATTTTGATATTCTAGGTCAGAGTTTTGAGACTCTGATGGAGTATAATGCGTTAAGAGCTCGCTCAAGTACTGGGGAGCTAAACCATTTAGTGCTTTGTAAGTAATTAGCAAGATTTTAAAATGTATGCAATGTTTAATAGGGAGCCAGTGCAGTGTTGACAGAACCGGGCTAATATGGTCATACTTCCTGGTTCTAGTAAGAACTCGAGCTGCTGCGTTTTGGACCAGCTGCAGTTTATTTATTAAGCGAGTAGGGCAACCACCCAGTAGAGCATTACAATAATCTAGCCTTGAGGTCATGAACGCATGAACTAACTGTTCAGCATTTTGCATTGAAAGCATATGCCGTAATTTAGATATATTTTTAAGATGGCAGAATGCAGTTTTACAGATGCTAGAAACGTGGCTTTCAAATGAGAGATTGGTATCAAAGAGCACACCCAGGTTCCTCACTGACGACGAGGACTTGACAGAGCAGCCATCAAGTGTTAGACAGTATTCTAGGTTACTACATGTGGAGTTTTTTGTCCAATGATTAAAAATTCATTTTTTTCTGAATTAAGTTGCAGGAAATTACTAGTCATCCAATTTTTTATATCAGCTATGCATTCCGTTAATCTTGTGAATTGGTAAGTTTCGTCAGGGCGTGAAGAAATATAGAGCTGAGTATCGTCAGCATAACAATGAAAACTAACGCCATGCTTCCTAATGATATCTCCCAGTGGTAGCATGTACAGGGTGAAGAGCAACGGTCCTAGCACTGAGCCCTGCGGTACTCCATACTGAACTTGTGATCGGTGTGACATCTCTTCATTTACTGCTACAAACTGATAACGGTCAGATAAGTATGATTTAAACCATGCCAATGCAATTCCACTAATGCCAACATAATTTTCAAGTCTATTCAAAAGAATGTTGTGGTCGATGGTATCGCATGCAGCGCTAAGATCGAGTAACACTAACAGAGAGATACAACCACGATCGGATGATAAGAGTAAATAATTTGTAACTCTAATGAGAGCAGTCTCAGTACTATGATACGGTCTAAATCCTGACTGGAAATCCTCACAGATACCATTTCTTTCTAAAAAGGAGCATAATTGTGAGGACACTGCCTTTTCTAGTATTTTTGACAGAAAGGGTAGATTTGAGATTGGCCTGTAATTGACTAATTCTGTAGGATCAAGTTGCGTTTTTTTAATGAATGGTTTAATAATAGCCAACTTAAAAGTTTTCGGTACATAACCTAATGTCAAAGAAGAATTAATGATATTAAGAAGAGGATCTATGACCTCTGGAAGCATCTCTTTTAGTAGTTTAGTCGGTATAGGGTCGAGCATACATGTTGTTGATTTTGATGATTTAACGAGTTTAGCCAATTCTTCTTCTCCTATAGCAGTGAATGAATGTAATTTTTCCTCAGTGACACTACAATGCTCTGTCTGATGTGATACAGTAGTAGACGGCTGCATGGTTATCATTTTTTTCCTAATATTATCAATCTTACAAGTAAAGAAGTTCATAAAGTCATTACTGCTGTGCTGTTCATCAGAAGTTGAAGCTTTATTTTTGGTTAATTCAGCCACTGTATCGAATAAATACCTAGGGTTGTGTTTGTTTTCTTCTAAGAGAGTCGAGAAATAAGCAGATCTAGCAGTTTTTACGGCCTTTCTGTATGCAATCATGCTCTTTCCACAAAATGCGAAAAACTTCCAGTTTTGTTTTCTTCCAGCTGTGCTCCATTTTTCTGGCTGCTGTTTTAAGGGCTCGTTGTACCACGGCGTTGGACTATTTTCTTTAATCTTTAATTCTTTAAAATGCAGAGGAGCAACTGTGTCTAAAGTGCTGGAAAAGAGAGTCAATAGTTTTTGTTGCAACATCGAGTTCCTCTAGGCTATCTGGGATGCTGAGGAGATGAAACTGATGAGGAAGATTATTTACAAAGAAATCTTTAGTCGCAGCAGTGATAGTCCTGCCATATTTGAAGCGAGGGGACGGCTTTGCAGCCTTTGCTAAATTAAGTATACATGATACTAAGTAATGATCTGAGATGTCATCGCTCTGCTGCAGAATTTCAACGGTATCAACATTTATTCCATGTGACAATATTAGGTCTAAAGTATGATTACGGTGATGAGTGGGTCCTGATACGTGTTGCCTAACTTCAATAGAGTTTAGAATGTCTCTAAATGCCAATCCCAATGCGTCTTTTTCATTGTCTACATGGATATTAAAATCACCAACAATTAGGACTTTATCTGTAGCCAGTACTAACTCTGATAGAAAACCAGCAAATTCTCTGGTAAAGTGTGTATTGTGCCCTGGTGGCCTGTATACAGTAGCCAACACAAATGTTAAACGGGATTTATCAGTTTCACTACATAACGTTACGTAAAGCACCAACACTTCAAAGGAATTATATTTGAAACTAGACTTCTGAGTAATACTGAAGATATTATAAATTACAGCAACACCTCCCCCTTTACCTTTCAGACGCGGCTCGTGTTTATAACAATAATCTTGAGGGGTGGACTCATTTAAAGTAATGCACATATTGTGTCTGGAAATGAAATGAAAATAATATATTCCCGTCCACTATGAGCTGAGTGTCAATCTCAGTAAGATTTCTGATTTCTCACTTCAACTTTTAAACACTTAATGTAACTTTCATATTGTTTTCCACTCAGTTTAGTTTGTGTTTCTAGGTATGAACCGTAGAGATAAACACAAGATATGACAGAGATGATTATGTGACCATAAACTATGGAAACATCATGAAAGGTTGCCATATCACTTTATTATTAATTTGCTTTACATACCGAGTGTCATTATTACTAAAGAGCGCTTAGAGAAAAATAAGCCATTCCTTATGAACCATCACATTAATAACTGCTATAATCTTTATTTTCAGGGTATGAGAGTTATCTCAATAAATCCAGTGAGAACGTGTCCGTCACTCAAGGCACCCCGTATGATTATTACTCTGTGATGCATTTTGATAAAAACGCCTTCAGCAACGGTAATGGACCCACGATCATTACCAAGAGTCCTGAGTTCCAGGATGGGATCGGACAACTAATGGAAATGAGTGAATCTGATGTGATTGAGCTCAACAAACTCTATAAATGCAGTGAGTATTTGACAGTTCTCATTTGTGGCCTTTAATGGTTTTTGTTTTGATTTGAGGATTCTATGTAAGTGTTACGGTGTGTAGTGCAACAGGGAAGAGAAGATCCAGGGCTTCCACAAAGACGGGTTTTTATTTATAAACGGAAACAGAACACAACACACATAAGCATAACACATAAGAACGGACAAGGAGTGCAGGGAAGTGAGATCAATATAAAGGGAGTGCTAATGACGACGACCAGGTGCAGGGAATCCAGGGAGAGTGGGAGAGATGAGGAGTGAGTGATTTCAGGTGTGAGACAGGGAGGATCATGGGAAATGGAGTCCGGGACAGGCGTGGATTGTAACATTACCTCCCCCTCCCGGTAGGCGCGTCCTCGCGCCTTAGATGAAACACCGGGGAGGGGGGGTGGGCGCCCTGGAGACCTACACGCAGGTGCGGGGGAGGTGCAGACAGGTACAGAGGTCTCCAGGGCGGGACTAGGACATCGGGCGGCCATGGCGGGTCAGGGGTCTCGGGCGGCCATGGCGTGTCAGGAGTCTCGGGCGGCCATGGCGGATCAGGAGCCTCGGGAGTCCACGGCGGATCAGGAGCCTCGGGAGTCCACGGCGGATCAGGAGCCCCACCCACATGTGCTCCACCCACATGTTCCCCACCCCCGGGTATATAGCCCCCCCCCAAAATTTTCTTGGGGGAATTCAGGGGTAGTATGGAGGGCACGCGGAATAGGATGAGCTCCTGGGCTGGAGCGGGCTCGAGGAGGGCTGGAGCGGGCTCGAGGAGGGCTGGAGCGGGCTCGAGGAGGGCTGGAACGGAATCCAGGAGACTCGGAGCGGGAACTTGGAAGCCTGGAGCGGAATCCAGGAGACTCGGAGCGGGAACAGGGAAGCCTGGAGCGGAATCCAGGAGACTCGGAGCGGGAACAGGGAAGCCTGGAGCGGAATCCAGGAGACTCGGAGCGGGAACTTGGAAGCCTGGAGCGGAATCCAGGAGACTCGGAGCGGGAACTGGGAAGCCTGGAGCGGAATCCAGGAGACTCGGAGCGGGAACTTGGAATCCTGGAGCGGAATCCAGGAGACTCGGAGCGGGAACTTGGAAGCCTGGAGCGGAATCCAGGAGACTCGGAGCGGGAACTTGGAAGCCTGGAGCGGAATCCAGGAGACTCGGAGCGGGAACTTGGAAGCCTGGAGCGGAATCCAGGAGACTCAGAGCGGGAACTGGGAAGCCTGGAGCGGAATCCAGGAGACTCGGAGCGGGAACTGGGAAGCCTGGAGCGGAATACAGGAGACTCGGAGCGGGAACTTGGAATCCTGGAGCGGAATCCAGGAGACTCGGAGCGGGAACTGGGAGGCCTGGAGCGGAATCCAGGAGACTCGGAGCGGGAACTTGGAATCCTGGAGCGGAATCCAGGAGACTCGGAGTGGGAACTGAGGCGGCATGATCGCTCCAAAAGTCTATGAACCAGAGGTCCTGTGGCTCTGGCGTGGCGGCGGCCATCTTAGCCGGAGACGAGGGCTCTGGCGTGGCTGCGGCCATCTTGGCCGGAGACGAGGGCTTGGCGTTGGCCCTCCTTCTCTGCCGTTTGGGCTTGTGGACAGGCAGGACAACACGGGAAGGCCCACTGGAGGGATATGTGGAGGGAACTGGCTGTGGGTGAACTGACCAGGCCGCGTGCTTCTCTGAGGGGACCGGACAAGGAAGACACTCATTCTCTTGAACCTCTTCAATTTCGAAATTGGAACAATTTAAACAGAGAATCAGATTCATCGACTCGACTAGGGAAAAGGAACAGGCAGGTTCAATATATCGAATAGTGTCCTTGTCTAGGCCCATCAGAAAACACGCGTTAAGTGGTGCATCTGGCCAGTTCACCAAAGAAGACAGCTCAGCGAATTCCTCTACGTACCTCTCCAGCGGGCGACCGCCCTGCCTGAGACCCCACAGGCGATCCACCGCTGACATGTCTTCAGGAGGGGACACGGGAGAGATCGGGGTGATGAAGATTCCCATCTTCAGGGCAGTCCTGGCAGTTTTTGGTCTGTTCTTCTATTACGGTGTGTAGTGCAGCAGGGAAGAGAAGATCCAGGGCTTCCACAAAGACGGGTTTTTATTTATAAACGGAAACAGAACACGACACACATAAGCATAACACATAAGAACGGACAAGGAGTGCAGGGAAGTGAGATCAATATAAAGGGAGTGCTAATGACGACGACCAGGTGCAGGGAATCCAGGGAGAGTGGGAGAGATAAGGAGTGAGTGATTTCAGGTGTGAGACAGGGAGGATCATGGGAAATGGAGTCCGGGACAGGCGTGGATTGTAACAGTAAGACTGAAAATGAACTTTCGCTTGCAGCCGGACCAATATTTGATCCCAGGGAGAGCAAGGGCCATTGTGATGAACTGAAATTGTAATGAATTGATGTTGTCTCACTGTTTGTTTGTTTGCACTGCAGATTCCTCCGTCTCTTTCCTTGACCACTGTAGTTTTGATGATGAATCTCTGTGTCAGATGAGCGTCTGTTCTGCTGCTGATTACGGCTGGAAGAGAGTGAACTCAGTGAAAGGCATCAGTGTGACTGACCACACGTACTTGGGCAGAGAGCAGAATGGTGAGATCTATTACAGTCAGTCAGTAGAAATGCACTTCACTTCCATCCACAGTTGCAGTCACTGTGCCACCCAGTTCCCCAAACTATACACGTTTTCATGCCTGCAGGGTCGTCTTTGTTCTTGCACTTCAGCACTGAGGGCAGAAACCAGGGGGACGCAGCCAGATTGGACAGCAAGACACTGACCCCTACAAGAGACTGCAAAGTCCAGTGCCTGCAGTTCTACTACTATCACAGCGGGAATGAGTCTGACCAACTCAACATCTGGATCCGAGAGTACCAGAATGAAGCAGACAGCACAGGAACTCTCAGACTTATGGATCAGAACAAGCAGACTGGAGGTACCAAGGATAGTAATTCCCTAGGGACTGTTCCAGCATCCCACCACCTCCCCAAACTCCACCTTTATCTTAGGTTCCTTGCCCTATGTAATCATATCCTATATTTAGTCACTGTGGGGTTATATCAGAGCTCGCGTTGAAGCTGCTTCATCGAGCCCCTCATCAGTGGACAGCAAGCCAAATAAGCTTAACCTAATATCTTAAGATTATATGGGCAAACAAACTCGTTAAATCAGATTATGGCATCAAACACTGGACAGAAGGTGTTTAGAGAGAAGCTGATGCATCTGATGATAAAAACCTGACAGTATTTTTGTGTGTTTCTTAGAGCTCTTCCCACACCTCCACCGATCTCTACAACAACAGCAGCAACAACTACAACTACTACAACAACTACAACAACAGCAGCAACAACGACTAGCACTAGAGCTACACCAGGACCCACTGAGGGGTGAGACTACAACATAAGTTCATGAAGTGACATCCCAACATAATCAGACTACACTGGTTGCACTCTATGTTTTTGACGCACTGTTTTTTTGTGATATATTGCATACACATTATAAATGTACATTTGTAAATGAGTATTTTTCTATTGCATTAATAATGTTTATCTTCCCACCTCTCCTCTGTTAGCGAGTGTGTGGACATATTTTGCAGCTCCAGTGGCAGGACGGCTTCCTCTCTGATCATCCGGATGCTTTGCTTTCTTTTGCTGGAGATTTAATCATGACAGATCACCATCATCACTGCTCTACGTTTGACTACACAAGATTTCAATCTGTCTGTGTTAATTATAGAACATATAATCTACAATCAATGTTAATCTTAGCTTTAATCAGAATAGTTACCCATATATTGTCATTCTGAGCTCTTATTGTAATCATAATGTACGATTCACACATTCCCTGTAGAGGTTAAGGGTAAATATTCACAATATTTCAGTCTTTTCAATTTAATAAATCACTGCATGAAAAATATTGTTCACGGACATAGGTTTGATTTTGATATTGGTGGGGATGTTATTCCTTCTTGTGTCATGTACACGGAGAGGTATATATTAGAACCACATACTTATTAGTGAACACACACTAGCAGCTCATGTTGCTCACCAGCTCATGTATGTAAATCACTCGCTCTTCACTCCCCGTAACCACAGAAGTAAAACCAAGGTGGCCCTCTAGTGGAGTCAATATGCAATTATATAAATGCAAATAACACTACACCACATCCCCCTTTTTCTCAGGAAACAATACTTGCTGTAAATAGGTGCGATTGTTGGAAGAAGCTTTAAAGAAAACTACGAGCCTGCTGTACCCGTCTATCCCACCATGTATGACAATCCTCCACCTAACAAAAAAAAAGAAGGTATGTGAGGTACACTGAAAACTGATTAAATTACGTAGCATTTATTTTGGTAGTCATCTCTAAAGATCTAATGCCAAGTATGCAGAATCTACTGGGTGTATTTGTATTAGGCAGAGAACATTTTAAAATGATTAAAAACACGCTCCAAACCTGTATAAACGTCTTCGTTCTGCTGTACACAAAGGAAGAATGTTTGTAACCAAGCAGATCTCGGCAGCCATTGACTACCATAGTATTTTTCCCCCTACTTTGTTATCTGTACAATTTAAATGCATAAGTAGACTGCATAAACAACTAAAAAAAATAATAATCTGACCTTAAGCGGCGTTTCACAGTTCGCCTGGACACACCAATGGAGCACTACAAGCTATAGTTTTTGGTTTTGTTTATTTTTATTTTGTATTCAAAACAAATACCCATTTCTTTGCACTTGAGTCCTCGCTCCCTCTTCATTTATACCACACCCTGACAGAACTACCAGGGTCGGGAGCACAGAGCATGAAAACAGGAGACATACCAACGGCGACAAACAAGGCAGGTAATGGGGAAGAACAGCTGGGGCAAATTAACCAATAGCCATATAACAAGATGGGCGGGGTTGACAAGAGACCAGAGACATGACATCATACCAAAAACATCCCAAACACACCACATGTGCTTACACAGAACAAGACAGACATATGACAGAGAGTGGTTTTAGGCTTTTTGATGCCTGGTCATAATTTGCTTTTTGTCTCTGTCTCCGGTGCTTTTGTTTCCTTTTCAGGTATTTGTTCTTGTTTGGTGTTGCTAAGCAAGAAAGTGCGGTTCGCAATCTGCGCCCCATTAGGATTTTCGCAGGAGACACACCATGTTCTAGTGGAGAGCTAAATAAGGATCGATCTGATTGACTATGTGTACTTCTTTCTCTGCTTTTCCATTCGACTGCGGATATAATGGGCTCGATGTCACGTGTTGAAACCCATATTCCTCAGGAAACTTCTGGAAGTCTTTGCCACTGTAGCACGGCCCATTATCGCTGCAAATGGGTATCATCACACAAGCAGCAGATGTATTGGGAGGCAGTGCAATCTCTGGATAGTTTGACAGATAATCACAAGCATATAGTTTCGTCCGTCCAGAAAGAATAAGTCAGTCCCAACTTTCATCTGGTGGATCAATGATGATCATTGGCTCCTGTTGCTTAGCACGATGCTTCAAGACAAAGGCAAAGCTAAATTATTCTGCCCTTTACATTTGGCACAGGCTTTATTCTCTTTCTGATCAGGGCAGGAACAGCAACAGCACATCTATTCTACGGACTTGTAGTCTGCACACTCACAGGTAAGTGTAATGCTACTGACACCTAGTGGTTAGTTTTGGAACAAATACACTATCACTACACTCTTGACCATACCACACTTCTGGCCATTGTCTATTCCTGCCATATATTTGTATGAAATAGTGTGACTAATATGCTAATATGCAATTTCAAATTCATTGCTGTCAACGTTCAGTTATAAGTCACTTAGAAGTAATTAGTTAATGATGAACTAATCATTTACAAAACATGATACTTTAAATTGTTTTAGTATGATCTCAATGAACAATGGTTAATCTTGAACAAATTATGAACAGACCATTAGTAAATGATCAGTAGTTTATTGATGTATCTTTAAGTTGTAAGCTGGTCTGTGCTCAAAAGCACACACATGTGCTAAAACTGCGTTTTTTTCTATGCTTTTCTATGTCTGATGCTTGCATACGTATATATCGCGTCTCATATGCAAATATAGTGTCAAATACAGCAATTTAATTGGCTGCTGTGTGTGGAGAAAAGAACATAAAGAATTAAAGTATTTATAGAAGATTTACCCATTTAAACTTGTTTTTAATTATTCAGTTTGGGTGAAAGATTAGTGTATTATTAAAAAAAAATCTGATAAACACATAGCGAAGCTACGGTGGCCAACACAGGACAAAAATGTCGTCATCGGTGAGAGCAGAGAGTAGCTAGCGCTCTGTAGAGAAGTTTGTCCCTTCAGGGCTACTGTAGAAACATGGCGGCACAAAATGGCAGCTTCACTGTAAGGGATATGTGTCGATAGAAACGGTTCATTCTAAGGTAATAAAAACATAACGCTCTTTATACTCCACTGAAAACATAGTTATGTATATTATATTGCATTTCTGTCAATAGATCCTCATAAATACTACACACTGCACCTTTAAAGAAAACCCTTGGCAAATTAATAAACTAAAACGGTTTAGTTCATGAAAATAAATAATGTTTGAAATATGTATTTTATAAGCTAGAAAATCAAAGCCAGCCAATTTTTTTCAACTCAAAAAATTATGGGCACAATTCCATCTTTTTCAATTAGATGCCAACAAAGCCTAATTGACATACACTGCAGTGGTATTTGTAATTTGCGGTATAGGTTTAGGTTTATTTTATTTTTCAATAATAAAATAAAATAAAAACAAGTAATCAGCATATAATAAATAATTACTTAGCCCCGCCCACAACATTTGATGTTATAAATAGCATCAAATATATTTTTATCTATAAATATTCATTCATTCATTCATTCATTCATTCATTCATATAGCCTATATTATAATTTCTATGTTTTTCCACTCAAGGTCAGGTTTATTTAATTTTTCAATCATAAAATAACAAAATAGTCATCAGCATATAATAAATAATTAGCCTGGATGCCAGCTGGTTCGGTCTGGACTTGATCCGTTGTGGGGCAACTATGCTCGAACAGGAGCTGTTCGGACCAATCAGATTGTCAGGGCGGGCTTTATACGATGATTGACAGATGATCAACAGTAACGTAATCATCCATGTCATCAAAGAGCGCTTGGGTTGAATTTGTTTACTAAACGGAGAACTTGTTCGTATATGCGTTCACCTTTACTATTTCCTATTAAGGATATTACTATCCTTAAATTCTTTTTACAACACCGGCAAAGATTGTTTACACTTCCAGCGTGCGTCACGTACTCCGTTGCTCTGATTGCTTGTAGGTCATTGAGTGCAGAGGCATTTTAATAATACTTATACTAATACTAATACTATTCTAATACTGCACTCCAGTGTTTTCTACTCTCTAGAGATTGTCCCCAGTACGATTTTGGTGAGCTTTCTGACCTACAAAAAAAGTGTGTGGTAGTGTTTTAAATCAGAACATGCATTTTACATTGTTGTTTCTTTTTTTCATTTTACTGTATAGGCTAAACAAATAAGAAACATACCTGTGCCCACTGACAACCATGATCTCTCTCACTTGCAACCCTGCATCTGACAGTTTTTGAATTGTAGTGGCCCTGATACTGTGTTTTGTGTAGGATGATCATGCCCCGACTTTGCACAATCTCGGGAGCATGATGGATAGCTGATTTACACCCAAATGTGTACAACGGTGTACCGAATATTGTCGTTTGCAGCAAGACTCCTCTTGGTCTGCAGGTCCAGTTCTTTTGCGTCAGGTGGTTTCCTCATTAAATGTCATTGTGAAATACACTATATTGCCAGAAGTATTGGGACGCCCCTCCAAATCCCTGAGTTCAGGTGTTCAATCCCTTCATGGCCACAGGTGTATAAATCAAGCACTAGGCATGCAGACGCTTCTACAAACATTTGTGAAAGAATGGCTCGCTCTCAGGAGCTCAGTGAACTCAAGCGTGGTACCGTGATAGGTTGCCACCTGTGCAATAAGTCCATTCCTGACATTTCCTCACTACTAAATATTCCACGCTCAACTGTTAGTGGGATTATAACAAAGTGGAAGAGATTGGGAACAACAGCAACTCAGCCACGAAGTGGTAGGCCACGTAAAATCACAGAGGGGCAGCGCATGCTGAGGGTCACAGTGCGTAGAAGTCACCAACTTTTAACTTTTAATGGAATGGGTTTCCATGGCCGAGCAGCTCATCCAAGCCTTACATCACCAAGTGCAATGCAAAGCGTGGGATGCAGTGGGGTAAAGCACGCCACCACTGGACTCTAGAGCAGTGGAGGCATGTTCTCTGGAGTGACCAATCACGCTTCTCTGTCTGCAATCCCATGGCGGTTGCCAGGAGAACAGGACTTGCCTGACTGCATTGTAAAGTTTGGTGGAGGGGGGATTATGGGGTGTGGTTGTTTTTCAGGGGTTGGGCTTGGCCCCTTAGTTCCAGTGAAAGGAACTCTTAATGCTTCAGCAAGACATTTTGGACAATTTCATGCTCCCAACTTTATGGGAACAGTTTGGGGATGGCCCCTTCCTGTCCCAACATGACTGCGCTCCAGTGCACAAAGCGTCGGTCCATAAAGACATGGAAGAGTGAGTTTGGTGTGGAGGAACTTGACTGGCCTGCACAGAGTCCTGACCTCATCCCGATAGAACACCTTTGGGATGAATTAGAGCGGAGACTGCGAGCCAGGTCTTCTCGTCCACAAGTTCATATGCATGTAAAGGCAGGTGTCCCAAAACTTTTGCCAATATAGTGTATTTTGTACCGTTTTTATCTTGCTTTAAGTCTGGTCTAAGCTGTCGATGACACTCCTTCCCTGCACAGTCTTTTTTTCGCTGGAAAAGGGTCTCAGCCAGTTAGATTTGAGAACCAGAAAGAACTGTTGTATAAATATAAATTATGTTTATATATATATTGTTTTACCCTTATTATAAATGAGTTACATTTGTTGTATAAAATATTAAGGAAGCACCATTACGTAAGTTACATTGTGTAAGCGTGAGGGTAAAGCTGATATCATTTCCGGGCGCCCTCTCTCTTTCGTGGGATGTCATGGCGATGAGAGGCACCGACCAGATATTCTCCTTGTTAGAAGTGTCTGATGGTTTGCATTGTTATTCTGTTATACAGAAACTGAGAGAAACCGAGAGTAAATCACATGACAACTGCATCATTGTGTGGGATCTCTTTTATTAAGAAGAAAACACAACGCAGACTGAAACCCACTACACCAGGATTGAAGATTTGCAGACATGTGTTTTGCACACGTCACTCAAACACAGAAACAGGAAACAGGAAACTCTTCAGTGCAGAGAAAGAGAAACTGAAGTGCAGTTGAGCTGGTGTGTGTTTGTGTGAAATGGCAGAAGCCAGAATTTTAGTGGCTCAGGATGAGTTGGCCATTCCCTGTGGACACAGTTACTGTAAGATCTGTATTACGGGCTGCTGGGATCAGGAGGATCAGATGAGAGTCCAAGACCTGCTTTAGCTAAAAACACCATGCTGGCTGAAGTGGTGGAGAAACTGAAGAAGACTAAACTTCCTGCTGACGGTTACGCTGGAGCTGGAGATGTGCAGTGTGACGCCTGTACTGGAAGAAAACACAAAGCCGTCAAGTCCTGTCTGGTGTGTCTGGAGTCTTACTGTCAAACTCATTTTGACCGTCATGAGGACTATCACTCACGCAAGCCACATAAAGTGACCGATGCCACTGGACGACTGCAGGAGATGATCTGCCAAACGCATGATAAAGCCCTTGAGGTTTTCTGCCGCACTGATCAGACGTGTATATGTGTGCTGTGTATGGATGAACATAAAAACCACAACAATGTATCAGCTGCAGCTCAGAGGACAGAGAAACAGGTATGAGCTATAAACTACACACTGATGAAATAATGCTGACACTGTTTATATCGGCACCCATATGATCAGATAACATCATTCACACTGCAGACGTCAGCAGAAGTGAACAGAAGAAATTGAACTCAGTCGTTACAGCTTCTCTTCAAGCTTTGGTTTCTGTTCCGTGTAGACTAATCAAGTTTTTGATGGAAATGTGATGCCTGTCTTCATGTAAATTAGAATGACTGATTCCCGATCAACATTTTATAATTGATGGCAGTTATTAACAGAAATACTTAATGTTGTGATCCAGTAATCCATTTTTTCCCCATATAGAGCTGCAGGTCTGTTACACAGCAGTTGCGTGCACCCCATATTAGCCCGGTTCTGTCAACACTGCACTGGCTCCCTATTAAAAATCGCATACATTTTAAAATCTTGCTAATTACTTACAAAGCACTAAATGGTTTAGCTCCCCAGTACTTGAGCGAGCTCTTAACGCATTATACTCCATCACGTCTATTGCGGTCTCAAAACTCTGGCCAGTTGATAATACCTAGAATATCAAAATCAACTGCAGGCGGTCGATCCTTTTCCTATTTAGCTCCTAAACTCTGGAACAGCCTTCCTAGCATTGTTCGGGAAGCAGACACACTCTGTCAGTTTAAATCTAGACTAAAAACACATCTCTTTACTATGGCATACACATAAAACATTTTTAATTTATATTTTATTCAAATTGTTAGGCTGCATTAACTAGGTCAGCCGGAACCGGGAACACTTCCCATAACACCTGATGTATTTGTTACATCATAAGAAGAATGGCATCTACGCTAATGTTAGTCTCTCTGTTTATCCCGAGGTTTACTGCAGTCAGCCGGATCCGGGCCGTATCCAGATCAGATGGTGGACCAGCGCCCAGACATTACCAACTCATCCCTGAAGTGTCTGCAGAGACCGTGTCAATTAGTCTACCCTCTGAAATTGCTCATCGACATGGCATCCTCAATGGATCCATCTCCGGCATGATGACTCCGATATTTAAAATATTCCTATTTAATAATTGTTTAATCGACACGCCATCCTCAATAAACCCGTCTCCGGCGTGATGCCTCCGATCTTTCGAATATTCCGATCTAATATTACTTCTGACCTGTAAGGCTGCCAAAATAATAATCATACACTGTTTGTTAATTGGCCAGAGGAGAACTGGCACCCCGACTGAGCCTGGTTTCTCCCAAGGTTTATTTTTCTCCATTAGGACACCTGATGGAGTTTTGGTTCCTTGCCACTGTCGCCTCTGGCTTGCTCAGTTGGGGACACTAAATTTTCAAATAAATATCCAAATAAATGTAATTACTAAACTAAATTAACTATATCAACTACATTACTTGAATATACACTCACCTAAAGGATTATTAGGAACATCTGTTCAATTTCTCATTAATGCAATTATCTAATCAACCAATCACATGGCAGTTGCTTCAATGCATTTAGGGGTGTGGTCCTGGTCAAGACAATCTCCTGAACTCCAAACTGAATGTCAGAATGGGAAAGAAAGGTGATTTAAGCAATTTTGAGCGTGGCATGATTGTTGGTGCCAGACGGGCCGGTCTGAGTATTTCACAATCTGCTCAGTTACTGGGATTTTCACGCACAACCATTTCTAGAGTTTACAAAGAATGGTGTGAAAAGGGAAAAACATCCAGTATGCGGCAGTCCTGTGGGAGAAAATGCCTTGTTGATGCTAGAGGTCAGAGGAGAATGGGCCGACTGATTCAAGCTGATAGAAGAGCAACTTTGACTGAAATAACCACTCGTTACAACCGAGGTATGCAGCAAAGCATTTGTGAAGCCACAACACGCACAACCTTGAGGCGGATGGGCTACAACAGCAGAAGACCCCACCGGGTACCACTCATCTCCACTACAAATAGGAAAAAGAGGCTACAATTTGCACGAGCTCATCAAAATTGGACAGTTGAAGACTGGAAAAATGTTGCCTGGTCTGATGAGTCTGGATTTCTGTTGAGACATTCAGATGGTAGAGTCAGAATTTGGCGTAAACAGAATGAGAACATGGATCCATCATGCCTTGTTACCACTGTGCAGGCTGGTGGTGGTGGTGTAATGGTGTGGGGGATGTTTTCTTGGCACACTTTAGGCCCCTTAGTGCCAATTGGGCATCGTTTAAATGCCACGGCCTACCTGAGCATTGTTTCTGACCATGTCCATCCCTTTATGACCACCATGTACCCATCCTCTGATGGCTACTTCCAGCAGGATAATGCACCATGTCACAAAGCTTGAATCATTTCAAATTGGTTTCTTGAACATGACAATGAGTTCACTGTACTAAAATGGCCCCCACAGTCACCAGATCTCAACCCAATAGAGCATCTTTGGGATGTGGTGGAACGGGAGCTTCATGCCCTGGATGTGCATCCCACAAATCTCCATCAACTGCAAGATGCTATCCTATCAATATGGGCCAACATTTCTAAAGAATGCTTTCAGCACCTTGTTGAATCAATGCCACGTAGAATTAAGGCAGTTCTGAAGGCGAAAGGGGGTCAAACACAGTATTAGTATGGTGTTCCTAATAATCCTTTAGGTGAGTGTATATGATAATTAAAATGAGCTGATGACATCACCGTTTTCTCCAGAGCGGCTGTACAGCCGAATCAAATTCTGTTCATTATTTTCCTGTTTAACACTGTGAAGCTGCTTTGAAACAATCTGCATTGTAAAAAGCACTATATAAATAAAGTTGACTTGACTTCACTTGACCCCGTCACCGTTTTAACTGCCCTGTCAATCATCGTCACAGTTAAAATCCTCCACATTCACTTTCATTTCCTACCATATCGGAGAGAAATGTAGTCGCGCGTTGATCTGCCATTCGTGGGTCTTTAATGCAGAGACTCTCCTCATGTGTTTGCAGTTTAAATATAATGATGCATTGAAAAGTTAATGGCCAACGTATAATTACAAATGTTCTCAATGCTGCTGCAGGTGAAATATAATGTGAATAACACTGAATAAATATATTTTCGTCAGGTTAATTGATCACTCAAATCTCTCTGCGTAACCGTTGGACTCGCACATCCGTCATGTTTGTAGTTTTTTAACACTTTTTATCCGCGTTTGTAGTTCTAATCAAATCAAAGGCCGACAGTCACAGGACCGTGGCGGAGGATTCGTTGCAAAGTGTCAGACAAATGTCTATTTTAAAATGCACGTCCAGCACCACCTCTCCCTATTCACAGAGTACACACGATCGCGAAAGTAAACGTAAGCACGCATTCAAGCGCGATTTTAATACGTTACTGCTGTTAAAAAAAGCAACTCCCTGAGGCATGAGAATATCTCTCAATATGAAAGCTATCTTGTTGTAACCATCTCTTAGCTCTGTATCATGCTTGAAGAAAAATTTGGTCTCTATTTGCGCTTTGAATATTGAGTACTTTGATTATGGTTGCACTTATTGTTTGCACTTGATCTATGATCAGTTTGTGGGAAGGAGTTCAGTTAGGAGGTCAAAAGTTATAGAAGCTCATTGTGGCAAGCAGTGGAGCGAGGGACCGTGAGAGCGGGCCGGTGGCGAGTGATAATGAGCGCCAGCTCTCGTCTCACGGAGGAGTGACGGGAGCATAAAAGGAGAAGCAACGACAGTGCAAGACGAGAGAGGACCAGGCCTGGAATTTGAGTTGTGTTTGTTTATATTTGGTTTTGTACGTAAGCGGCAGTCGTCCGTGAGGGGCTGCCGCCGTTATTTTATATTGTTGGTTTATTTTATTAAAAATATGTTGATTGTTCGGCGGTTCCCGCCTCCTCCTTCACTGAACATACAAACTCTGTTACACTCATAAATCATGTGCAGTTCTAAGGTCTGAATCAAAAAAAGGAAAGCCAGTCAGTTGAGTTTGTGCAAAACCTTTTACAGTGCTTGTTGTCTTTTACTGCATATGACGGCAAATTCATACTCAGAAAGTAGAATTGAAATTACATTCATTACAAGATGACGAGTTAAAACATTTCAAATGCACCTGCAAACAATTTTTCTAGTCATGTATTTCATCAATGAGGATTTCTTAAAAATACTATGTAAAAATCTCATCTCGTGAACCTAATCTTGTGTCTCGTCTCGTGAGATAAGTGTCTCGTTACACCCCTGGCGTGCTGTCCGCGGGAGGTCTGAGCTCAGAAATTGGCCCAAACCCAGAGTACACCACCTCCTTGACTGGGATAGAAACCAGCCAGGAGTGAGGTGATGGAGGGATGCTGTGAAACTTGTAAAGGGACTGAAGTGAGAGATGGCTATATTGGTTTCCTCTTGCGCTGGTTGATTACCTGAATGTGCTCCTCCCGAGCTTTGTTAATGAAACTTCATATACTGACAGCAGTATAAAGTGACATCTCTGTCATTGGTTGAAGGAGACGCAGGGGTCGTTCTAGCAGAGGATCCAGCAGAGAGAGAAAGATCTTCAGCAGCTGAGAGAGGCTGTGGAGGCTCATAAGGTGAGTCTGCAGAAGAAGAGAAGTTTGAGAAGTGTCAGTCAGGACTCACTGAAGCCACTGTGTGATTGTGATGTGTGTCCTAACAGCGCTCTGCACAGACAGCAGTGGAGGACAGTGAGAGGATCTTCGTCTGGAGCGACTGGAGCAGGAGATCAATGATCTGAGGAGGAGAGACGCTGAGCTGAAGCAGCTTTCACACACACAGGATCACATCCATTTCCTGCAGGTAACAGATCTAGAACAGGATCATAGTAGGGTTAGGCAAGACATGAGCAAGAGACTCACAATTCATGAGAGCAGAATAAGCCGTTGACTGAAGTGTTGCGCTTTCAACAGACCCAATGCCACCAAAGCGCTGCCTCACATTCACCCATTCATTCACTCACTCATTCATATACCGCCGTTGACTGAAGTGTTGTTCTCTGTGTTGTGTTATTATACACAGATCAGGCATAACATTATGACAGGTGAAGTGAATAGCACTGATTATCTCTTCATCACGGCACCTGTTCAAGAGTTTGTTTACCCATTTACTCTTTAAGCTAATAAGGTTAAGCGTATTTGGCTTGCTGTCCGCAGTGGAGGGGCTCCAGGAAGCAGCTTCAACTCGAGCTTAGATTTACATTTTGTCCTCAAAGTTGATGTGTTAGACTCAGGAAAAATGGGCAAGCGTAAGGATTTGAACAAGTTTGACAAGGGCCAACTTGTGATAGCTAGACGACTAGGTCAGAGCATCTCCAAAACTGCAGCTCTGATGAATCCCTGTGTGCCTTATATCACACCAGCCTCAAAGAGCAGACGAAGACATTCATTAATGAATGGAGGTGAAGGGGCGTAACTGACGCTGGTAGGCCACACGATAATGACATGGCAGATATAGTACGTCCAGATTACATTCATACTTTTTTAACAGTCGCGAAGTAAGTTCAAATATAGTACCTACTCACATAGTATGCAGAGGCTTGAAAAACTAAGTACAACCCATTATTCAATAGCTTGTAGAAGCATCTTCAGACTCTGACTGGGCCACTGCAACACCTTGATTATTTTCTATTGTAGATTTGTTGGTGCCTTGGGATCATTGTCCTGTTGCATGTCCCAATTTCGGCCAAGCTTTAGCTGTCAGACATATGGCCTCACATTTGACTCTATAATATTTTGGTATACATTCATGATCTGTGGCTGCAAAACAAGGCCAAATCATCACCCCTCCACCACCGTGCTTGACTTTCGGCATGAGGTC
Source organism: Rhinogobio ventralis (assembly GCA_039654625.1). Lineage (NCBI taxonomy): Eukaryota > Metazoa > Chordata > Actinopteri > Cypriniformes > Gobionidae > Rhinogobio > Rhinogobio ventralis. The sequence goes on along the minus strand of CM077207.1, from coordinate 34,909,166 downwards.
TTTGTGCTGATATGCTGTGTTTGGTTTTCTCCAAAGGACTTTGTTCCAGAAGTCTTGTTTTTTGTTCAGATGCAACTTTACAAACCCAAGCTGTCCTGCCATGTTCTTTTTAGAGGCTTTTTCCTGGCAACCCTTCCAAACAAGTCATACTTGTCTTTTTCTGATTGAATTTCAGCATTTAAGGAGAAGTACATTGTGCAATACATTTGCACACCCACATACACGTTGCAAACAAACATGGCCACATTATCCAAAATACATATTAAATATATATGTTTTTAGCTGGGTCTTGAATATTAAAGTACAGCTCCATCCTTTTAACTGAAGAAGCAGAGCTAATCATTAATATTTCTGTTTTGTTGAAATTCAGGGACAACCAATGCTGGATATCCCTGATACATGCAGTAAGTGAGTCAGGCAAGGATAGCCTATCAGAGCTGGTGGTGAGGTACATTTTAATGTCATCAGCATAGCAATGAAATTGAAGTCCATGCATGCCTATTATGTCACCAAGTGGATGTATACTGATCAGGCATCACATTATGACCACCTTCCTAATATTTTGTTTGTCCCCCTTTTGCTGACCCGTCGAGGCATGGCCTCCACTAGACCCCTGAAGGTGTGCTGTGGTATCTGGCACCAAGATGCTAGCAGCAGATCCTTTAAGTCCTGCAAGTTGTTCAGCACATCCCACAGATGCTCGATTGGATTGAGATCTGGGGAATTTGGAGGCCAAGTCAACACCTCAAACTCGTTGTTGTGCTCCTCAAACCATTTTTGCTTTGTGACAGGGCGCATTATCCTGCTAAAAGGAGGCCACAGCCACCAGGGAATATCGTTTCCATGAAAGGGTGTACATAGTCTGCAACAATGCTTAGGTAGGTGGTACGTGTCAAAGTAACATCCACATGGATGGCAGGACCCAAGGTTTCCCAGCAGAACATTGCCCAAAGCATCACACTGCCTCCGCCGGCTTGCCTTCTTCCCATAGTGCATCCTGGTGCCATGTGTTCCCCAGGTAAGCCACGCACACGCACCCGGCCATCCACGTGAACACAAAACCAGCCAGGAGAACACAAAAACATTTAGAGTTTGTTCTGGACACAGATTTAAAAATGTCAGATCTAGTTTTTTTTTTAACCTTCGTCAGTCATTGACTGTTGACTTTGAGAAGGCGGTCACTGCGGTCACGTATGGACTATTGCAACTCTATTTATTCTGGATTTGATAACAAAGCAATGGTGCTTCTTCAAAAAATATAAAATGCTGCTGCCAGAATGCTTCAAGAGTCAATTACTCTGATTTTAAAATCGCTTGTCTATGTTCTGTGTGCTTTCTCTGTATTGTTTTTTTTTTGGTATTTTTTTATTTCTGTGTTTTTTAGTGTTTTTTTTAGCAACAGTTGTTGCATTAAATGTGCTATATAAATAAATAAATAATCACATTAGATTTCTACATTGTTCCTACATTTATGGTGGTTCGTCCCTCTCAGATTGATGACATCACGTGACCCACATTTGCCACAGACAAAGAGCTTTTCTTACAGATAGTTTAAACCATAGCATTTCCTACAACACTGCATACACGTTTTAGAAATTAAGTTAATGAAGGAACCGGACACACTTTTCAGTCCTGCAGTACAAACAATTAGGACACAGTATTACTGCAGCTAGTGAAGGTGTTGTCCTGACTCTCAGTAACTTGTGTTCTTTGAGTGACTGACATCTAGTGGACGTTTAATGATCTGTGACTTAAAGCAGGATTCCTCCTATTCCTGGAGACACAACAGAGTTTAGTCCCAGCTCTTACTGGACACACCTGAATCTACTAAGAAAGGTTTTGGCATTTAAAAACCATCCAGGTGTGTGGGAGGACACTGAACTCTGCAGGAATGTGGCTCTCCAGGACCAGGAACCTGTTTTACACAAAACACAGAACCAAACGCAGAAACTCTTCAGTTCAGGAAAGAGTTGTTGTGTTTGTGTGTATTTCAGGGAAGTACTTGCTAGCAAGTACAGAGACAACACCCTCACACCACAACTGTTGCAAAAGAGGGGCCGGATCGAAGCACGGGCAGTGATGGCTGTCCCAGGAACGCATTTTCACCATTTTAAGTATATAATATGTAATAGATATAATAAATAAATAGACATAAATTAGGCCTAAGCCTAGTACTTGACCAATTTATTTATGAATCTTTTGTCATCATGCCTGCACTGAGCTGTGTCATGGAAATCACTTCATATAGACTACACAGTACACATTTTAACAGTCAATTATTATGATGGCCTCGCTGTTATGTCTGACTATTAAAAATGTCAAATGTCTCAATCAAAACTAAGAGCTCATAACATGTAATGTGGGGTAAACAGGCCGACTGTGAGCATATGTGACAGTTAAAACATTAAGATTATTTTAACTTGCGTAAAATGTACAGACGTGCTACAGTTTATTGTGCTGGCTAGGATTAATAATCATACCATAGTCACCAAGTCAACACAAGCTTGCCAGTCGCGCTACAGTTTCATTAAACGAATATGCTAACAATTTGTTTTACAGCATTGGAAGCTAATATGATGGTTATATAGTGCATTCAAGACTATTTTCGGCTACGTTAACAAATGCATCACAATTGTTTTTAATGTTAAACAAATAAAAAATGATTCACATTTGATACTCACACTCTGATTGTTGTCCATCTTCCAGAAAAACTAAAAAGCTGTGACTGGTCCTCTAATTCGGTAGGTGGCGTCACTAAAAACCTAGGGTCCTAGAAATGCGTTCCTAGGACTGCGGTCCTGAAAAGGCAGCCTCCGCTTTTGCAGGCAGATGCTACTCGAAAGTACAATGAAAGTATTTAAAGTAATTTCAGGATGTTTTCTATCATTTTAAATTATCAGGATACATCTATGACAAAGGGTTCTAAAACATGGCTTTTTATTTTTAAAAAAGTGTTCCTGTGGCTCAATTTACCCCAGGTTTGGGGTAAGTTGATCCAAGTCAGTGGGTAAGTTGCACCATCTGGGTGTAAACGGACCATCTAACTGAATCTGAATCAAACCTATGTGAAACTGTAAAGATAGTTTACCCATTTTAAAAACACCTTCAATAATCAAATTTCCTTTTACAAACAGTCATATTTCATTTCTTAAAGCTAATTTAAACAACATAAAACCAACCAAATGAAGCTGAAATTTCAGTATCTTTAATTGTTTGCATTTCTGAAACAATATGTTGAACACAAAAGTTGTAACCTTCAGCCTAAACAGAGTTTGTTGAGTAAAATTTAATAAAATAAAAACTGAATTAGAATGAATGAATAATTTTCATTGAAACTAATAAACATTTTAGCCAGACGGTTCTTGGCATGGTCATTTTTCTGTAATATTGAACATGTTAGGCCATTAGGGATACAGGTGTAAAGATATGATTGAGCATCTTCTGGGTCTTATCAGGGAAGGATTTGCTGTACTTTGATATTGTTCCTATCAAATAAACTACTTTTTTTTTTAAAGAAAATTATGAACTAAACAGTTGTGTAACATTACATTGAAATTATACCAGTTGATACTTCAGAGATTTAATTTAACTGCAGTGCCTTATGGAGGGGTAGTTAAAACGCTAACTCAATTTACCCCACAGCATTTGGCTCACTTTGCCCTATAGCTGCCATTTTGGATTAAACTAGCTAGCTTACCAATTCAGGCTAATATTTAGCTAAATGATTTGCATGGTTTTATACATTGCTAAATCACAAATAGCACGGATCATAAATATTTTAGACCTGGACAAATTTGCTTTGATGCAACAGCCATTACATCTGTTATGCTAAAATTTTACTTTGACAAGCCAAAGAAGTTTTAAAAGTAAATGGGTGCCTTTCACTCCTCCCATGTGCTTCTCATTTTCACAGTCTGGCAGAAATGACAAGTGGTTCCAGAATATATGGTCACATGACAATAAAAGTGTACAGTTGTTAAGACCCAAGGGGTGAGTCAACTTACCCACTGGCTCATCTTACCCCACTCTCCCCTACCGCAAGGCTCAGTACTAGGATAATTTTTTTTTCACCCTGTACATGCTACCCTTTGGAGATATCATTAGGAAGCATTGCGTTTTAAATGTTACACTGATGATACTCAGCTCTATATTTCCTCATGCCCCATGAAACTTACCAATTCACAAGATTAAAGGAATGCATAGCTGATATAAAATTTGATGACTAGTAATTTCCTATCATTTAATTTAAAAAAAAACAATAGATTAATTATTGAACCTAAAACCTCAACACGTAGTAACCTAGAATACTGTCTAACACTTGATGGCTGCTCTGTCAAGTCCTCGTTGTCAGTGAGGAACCTGGGTGTGCTCTTTGATACCAATCTCTCATTTGAAAGCCACGTTTCTAGCATCTGTAAAACTGCATTCTGCCATCTTAAAAATATATCTAAATTACGGTACATGCTTTCAATGCAAAATGCTGAACAGTTAGTTCATGCATTCATGACCTCAAGGCTAGATTATTGTAATGCTCTACTGGGTGGTTGCCCTGCTTGCTTAATAAATAAACTGCAGCTGGTCCAAAACGCAGCAGCTCGAGTTCTTACTAGAACCAGGAAGTATGACCATATTAGCCCGGTTCTGTCAACACTGCACTGGCTCCCTATTAAACATTGCATACATTTTAAAATCTTGCTGATTACTTACAACGCACTAAATGGTTTAGCTCCCCAGTACTTGAGCGAGCTCTTAACGCATTATACTCTATCACGTCTATTGCGGTCTCAAAACTCTGGCCAGTTAATAATACCTAGAATATCAAAATCAACTGCAGGCGGTCGATCCTTTTCCTATTTAACACCTAAACTCTGGAACAGCCTTCCTAGCATTGTTCAGGAAGCAGACACACTCTGTCAGTTTAAATCTAGACTAAAAACACATCTCTTTACTATGGCATACACATAAAACAGACATAACAGGTCAGCTAAAACCGGGAACACTTCCCATAACACCTGATGTACTCATTACATCATAAAAAATGTCATCTTCACTAATGTTAGTCTCTCTGTTTATCCCAAGGTTTACTGCAGTCAGCCGGATCCGGGCCGTATCCAAATCAGATGGTGGACCTGCTCCTCGACATGACCACAATGCAGCCCTGAAGTGTCAGCAGAGCCCGTGTCAATTAAACTCCACCCTGTGAAGGCCTCATCGACACAACAGCCAGTGGCACTGATCCTCAACAAACCAGTCTCCGGCGTGATGAATCCGATCTCCATTTTATGTAATATTGTCACAGATTCACATTTTTGAATCAGCTGCACTTTGTAACCGGTTTCAAAGTTTGCATTCTTAGGCCACCAAAATGCCATTGTTGTGTAACTTAACCACCAGAACGCATTAAAAGTTTTCTGTTTAAAACGGTATTGTGTAAACAGCCCCTAAATTAATAACTAATGATTTCCTACAACACTGCATACAAGTTTATTAAAGGAACTGGACACACTTTTCAGTCCTGCAGTACAAGTGTAGTAATTAGGACACAGTATTACTGCAGTTAGTGAAGGTGTTGTCCTGAGTCTCAGTAACTTGTGTTCTTTGAGTAACTGTCTAAGACTGATATCTAGTGGACGTTTAATGATCTGTGACTTACAGCAGGATTCCTCCTATTCCTGGGGACACAACAGAGTTTAGTTTAGAATCTACTAAGAAAGGTTTTGGCATTTAAAAACCATCCAGGTGTGTGGGAGGACACTGAACTCTGCAGGAATGTGGCTCTCCAGGACCAGGAACCTGTTTTACACAAAACACAGAACCAAACGCAGAAACTCTTCAGTTCAGGAAAAGAGATATTGAAGTGCAGTTGAGCTGTTGTGGGTTTGTGTGTCTCATGCAGTAAAATGGCAGAAGCCAGAATTTCAAGTAAAAACACCATGCTGGCTGAAGTGGTGGAGAAGATGAAGAAGACGGAACTTCCTGCTGACGGTTATGATGGAGCTGGAGATGTGCAGTGTGACGTCTGTACTGGAATAAAACACAAAGCCATCAAGTCCTGTCTGGTGTGTCTGAACTCTTACTGTCAGAATCACCTTGAACAACATGAGAGTTTGTTTAAAGGAAAGAAACACAATCTGACCGATGCCACTGGACGACTGCAGGAGATGATCTGCCAGAAACACGACAAGATCCTTGAGGTTTTCTGCCGCACTGATCAGACGTGTATATGTGTGCTGTGTATGGATGAACATAAAAACCACGACATTGTATCAGCTGCAGCAGAGAGGACAGAGAAACAGGTATGAAACTAGATATTAACAAAATATGCTGACACTTATGCCTAAATTGGCAACAGATAACATCATTCACACTGCACACGTCCGCAAAAGTGTACAGTAACTGCAAGTGGACTTTCACTGCTGAGCCTATTTGTGCTCCACAATAAACTTATGGAAACGGAAAATATGGTGAAAATGCACTGTAAACATAGTTATCAACACAAACCTTTTTACAAAAAAACTCTGTGGCGGAGGGAAATTTGCCACCACCTTGTGGGGGGGAATGTTCAGCACTTAACTAAGGAAGACTGAGTGAGCAACAGGATCCTATTCCTTCCACCCAATACTTTTAGTCTTTGTACAACTGTTAATTGTATGTTGTGCCTATCGTGTGGCAATGTGTAAATGCTCCAGAGGCGGTGAGGTGGGCTCCAGGATTTACTTAATACATGGCAGCCACCTGACGTGTGTGTGTGTGTGCAGAAAACTCGGGAGTAAGTGTTGTTGTCTGCAAAACCCACCATCCCGTGTCTAACAAGATAGGTAAGACGCCCCCACTCATTAGCAAATTAAGTCAAGTCAAGTCACCTTTATTTATATAGCGCTTTTTACAATGCAGATTGTTTCAAAGCAGCTTCACAGTGTTAAACAGGAAAATAATGAACAGAATTTGATTCGGCTGAACAGCCGCTCTGGAGAAAACACTGATGTCATCAGCTCATTTCAATTATCATATATATTCAAGTAATGTAGTTGATATAGTTAATTTAGTTTAGTAATTAAATTTATTTGGATATTTATTTGAAAATTTAGTGTCCCCAACTGAGCAAGCCAGAGGCGACAGTGGCAAGGAACCAAAACTCCATCAGGTGTCCCAATGGAGAAAAATAAACCTTGGGAGAAACCAGGCTCAGTCGGGGTGCCAGTTCTCCTCTGGCCAATTAACAGTGTATGATTATTATTTTGGCAGCCTTATAGGTCAGAAGTCATATTAGATCGGATTATTCGAAAGATCGGAGGCATCACGCCGGGTTTATTGAGGATGGCGTGTCGATTAAACAATTATTAAATAGGAATATTCGAAATATCGGAGTCATCACGCCGGAGATGGATCCATTTAGGGTGCCATGTCGATGAGCAATTTCAGAGGGTAGACTAAATGACACGGTCTCTGCAGACACTTCAGGGATGCGTTGGTAATGTCTGGGCGCTGGTCCACCATCTGATCTGGATACGGCCCGGATCCAGCTGACTGCAGTAAACCTCGGGATAAACAGAGAGACTAACATTAGCGTAGATGCCATTCCTCTTATGATGTAACGAGTACATCAGGTGTTATGGGAAGTGTTCCCGGTTCCGGCTGACCTAGTTAATGCAGCCTAACAATTTGAATAAAATATAAATTAAAAATGTTTTATGTGTATGCCATAGTAAAGAGATGCGTTTTTAGTCTAGATTTAAACTGACAGAGTGTGTCTGCTTGTAGTGCAGGTGACAATAAAAGGAGAAGACATGGCTTACCGTATTTGTTGATTAATCCAACTTACCACAGTTGTTTGATGGACTAATAAAGGCACGAGAGACAAAAACAGGAAACCCGGATGCACAAATGGCAGGCTAACAGGCTAGTGAAATGCTAACGCGTTGTGAAATGCTAACACGTTGTGGTAGTGATTTAAATTAAAAGCTAACAATGTCAATTTTAACGTGATAGGCAATATTAAACAATATATGGTGATGAGTAAGTTATATTTAGCAGTATAAACAACAAGAAAAGATATCAAATAGAGATTCAAAAGCAAAGCTGTACAGAGCTGCAAACACTGTGACCGGCAGACAGGAGCAATCGATCAGGAGACAAGAGCAATTAGCATAGACCGTTTCAGCTTAACTAACAAAAATATTTATTTACACTAAATGAATGGAGATTATTTTAACAGGAGGAACAATTTTGTGTTTCAAAATTAAATAAAAATGTATAAAACAATAAAGACTGAAAAATCAACAAATTTGTGTCAGTTTCAGTTTCCACTCAACAAAATAACAATCAGTGCCCTCTTTTCAAAACATTGAAATATTTCACATGTCAAAAATCCAGAAAAAGAAATGGAAAAGTTAAACTCTGTCCATCATGAGTTCACAAAAAGTTCAGGAATGCGCACAGAATGAAGTCTATGAATCCCTTTGCAGGAAAATTCACTAGTCACAGTTCCATGAATGACAACTGTATGATTTAACAGTTCAGTTTTCTTACCAGTGTTCAGCAGAAAGAGAGGAAAATAGTGTACTTCACCACTCTTAGTTCGTGGACGAGGCACTGAATGATGTCCAACAGATGGCAGGGAAATGTCTCTTCACTCAATAACCCTTCAGCGATTGTCCCCGCGATCCTGCCGTTCAATAATCAACTCATTAGCACGATTGGAGTCCTGAAAGCAACATCATGCGTCTCCAAGGTCTAACACAGGCATAAACAAAACTAACTTTGTAAACTACCCGAAGACCAAGGCATTCTTCCTCCGCTCTTCTTCTCCCTCTTCGCGCGCATGTAATGTAAAAGCCTCTTCCATATAAATTATGTAGATCCCCTACATCTTCACATTATGGTTTAGTGACCGCAGTATAAAGTAACATCTCTGTTATTGGTTTGTTAGCACCAGCTGAAGGAGACGCAGGGGTCGTTCCAGCAGAGGATCCAGCAGAGAGAGAAAGATCTTCAGCAGCTGAGAGAGGCTGTGGAGGCTCATAAGGTGAGTCTGCAGAAGAAGAGAAGTTTGAGAAGTGTCAGTCAGGACTCACTGAAGCCACTGTGTGATTGTGATGTGTGTCCTAACAGCGCTCTGCACAGACAGCAGTGGAGGACAGCGAGAGGATCTTCACTGAGCTCATCCGCTCCATTGAGAGAAGCCGCTCTGAGGTCACACAGCGGATCAGAGATCAGGAAAAGACTGCAGTGAGTCGAGCTGAAGGACGACTGGAGCGACTGGAGCAGGAGATCAATGATCTGAGGAGGAGACACGCTGAGCTGGAGCTGCTTTCACACACACAGGATCACATCCATTTCCTGCAGGTAACAGATCTAGAACAGGATCATAGTAGGGTTAGGCAAGACATGAGCAAGAGACTCACAATTCATGAGAGCAGAATAAGCCGAAGTGTTGTTCTCTGTGTTGTGTTATTATACACAGATCAGGCATAACATTATGACAGGTGAAGTGAATAGCACTGATTATCTCTTCATCACGGCACCTGTTCACGAGTTTATTTACCCATTTACTCTTTAAGCTAATAAGGTTAAGCGTATTTGGCTTGCTGTCCGCAGTGGAGGGGCTCCAGGAAGCAGCTTCAACTCGAGCTTAGATTTACATTTTGTCCTCAAAGTTGATGTGTTAGACTCAGGAAAAATGGGCAAGCGTAAGGATTTGAACAAGTTTGACGAGGGCCAAATTGTGATAGCTAGACGACTGGGTCAGAGCATCTCCAAAACTGCAGCTCTGATGAATCCCTTTGCGCCTTATATCACACCAGCCTCAAAGAGCAGACGAAGGCGTGCCTGCCTTAAGGGACATTCTGTGAGTATGTGGACAAATATGATTATTAGGCAAACAAAAGAAAAAACAACAGTATTTGAAAATGATTTTTTCTTTAAAGTAACTAAAAATTGTACAGTTTAAGTTTAAATGCATCAATCTGGTGCACTTTGAGAGCTCAAAATTAAGAGCTTTAACTCATGTACAGTGTGCAAATTGATCAAAGAAAAAGCATTGACTTTTACCTGGACATTAAAAAGTGCTCAAAGATTTTTTTACTTGTGATATAAATCTCAGTCTACATTACATTGACATTGGAGTTTTAAGATGCCAAACAATTATTATAATAATATTATAATAATTTATAGAATTATTCCTATGATAGTAATATCCATATATTGTAAAATAAATGAAAATTAATATTTCATAAGTATATTTTACTTTACACTGCAGTATAGGGAAATTGCAATACTTTCATCCTAATTTCTTCCCTTGCAAGAGATAAACCCTTGAGCTTTTATTTTGGAGAAAACGTCTCGGGTTATGACTGAGACACTGCATTGTTGTGACGACACTTTGGGAATGCCCTCAGCTGTCTGAAGCATGAATGAAATCTATTCCAATCCTGATTGGTGCTGCATCATGACCCACTATGCCATACCGTAATCACGCCCGTCCTAGTGTGAAGCTGGAAGCCCAGGCACATTTAGGACGCGAGCACTCTGGTGCCAGGTGTCTCAGGGAGTTGCAGACTATAGAATCTTATGAAGGTGTGTGGGGTGGCCCACCTGGCCACCTCACAGATCTCCTGAAGCAAGACTCCAGAAAGGAGGGCCACTGAGGAGGCCATGCCCCTGGTGGAATGAGCCCTCACGGCCATAGGTAAAGGCAAATTGCGCACCTGATAAGCCGTGGCTATATCCTGGACAATCCAATTACTGATTTTCTGTTTAGATGCAGGCAGTCCTTTCTTGGGTGAGCCAAAGCACACCAACAACTGGTCTGACTTCCTCCACTGTGAAGACTTCTCCAAGTAAACTCTGACCGGGCAAAGCAGGTGAAGTCTCACCTCTTCTGCCGTCACGTGAGGTGGAGGATGGAAAGACTGAAGAACCACTGACCGTGCCACATTAGATGGCACCTTGGGCACATAGCCCGGTCTTGGATGTAAAATGGCCTTAACTCCGCCAGGGGCAAACTCCAGGCAAGTTGGCGTAATCGCCAAGGCCTGGAGATCCCCCACTCTCCTCAGAGAGGTGACCGCAAGGAGAAAGGCCACCTTAAGGGTCAGGTTCTTTGCCTCAGCCGACTCCAGTGGCTCCCAGGTTGGGACTCTGGAACGAGTCGCAGGCCTCATCCTCCGAGCCCCACAGAGGAAACGTACAACCAGATGGTGCTTCCCCAAAGGCCCATCACCTACAGGTGAGTGGAAAGCCCCAATGGCAGCCACATACACCTTAAGCGTGGACGGGGTAAGACCAGCAGGGAAACGATCTTGGAGGAACTGCAGCACTGAAGCCACTGGGCAGTTAACTGGGTCCACCTCACGCTCTCTACACCAATTGAAAAACACATTCCACTTCAGGCTGTACAGTCTCCTGGTGGAAGGAGCCCTGGAGCGGAGTAAGGTCTCGACAACACCTGCTGACAGGCCAGCCTCTAGGTACCGGGCCCCCTCAGGGCCCAGACCCAGAGGTTCCACAACTCTGGCCGGGGGTGGAGTATCGTGCCCCCTGCCTGAGACAGCAGATTCCTCCTCAGAGGGACCTGCCACGGGAGGCCGTCTAGCAGTGCTACAATGTCCGAGAACCATACCCGGATCGGCCATCAGTTGTGCTGCTAGAAGTAGGCTGATCCCCTCTCGGCGGACCCGCTCCAAGACTCCTGGGAGCAAAGCAATCAGGGGAAATGCGTACAGACGCAGCCTCGGCCACGTCTGCATCATGGCTGTAACGTAGTTTGTATGTTCCGGGAAGAAGGAGGCGGGAAACCGGCGAACAGTTTAAATACTTTAATAAAAATAAATAAACAAAACGAAAGTAACACACATAACAAAACGTAAACAAAACATAAAATCCAGGCCTGGTCCTCTCTCGTCTTGCACTGTCGTTGCTCCTCCTTTTATGCTCCCGTCACTCCTCCGTGAGACGAGACCGGTGTGGCGCACAGCTGGAGCTCATTATCACTCGCCACCGGCCCGCTCTCACGGTCCCTCGCCTCACTGCTCGCCACATACCCCCAATGCCCTTCGCAGGCCGGGGGGCACTCCCGAGACTGCGCTCTACCCCCCCCCGATGATTCAGATACGAAACCACAGACATGTTGTCTGTTCGTATCAGGACATCGGGGCCGCGGAGGTCCGGGAAAAAGCTCCTCAGAGCTTTGTAGACCGCCAGTATTTCCAGGCAATTGATATGCCAGGAGGAATGCCGGGTCTCCCATAGACCTCTCGCAAAGCGGCCGTCCATGCCCGTGCCCTAACCAGTGAGGGAGGCATCTGTTGAAATGGTTTTCAATTGTTATTGGTTTGTTAGCACCAGCTGAAGGAGACGCAGGGGTCGTTCCAGCAGAGGATCCAGCAGAGAGAGAAAGATCTTCAGCAGCTGAGAGAGGCTGTGGAGGCTCATAAGGTGAGTCTGCAGAAGAAGAGAAGTTTGAGAAGTGTCAGTCAGGACTCACTGAAGCCACTGTGTGATTGTGATGTGTATCCTAACAGCGCTCTGCACAGACAGCAGTGGAGGACAGTGAGAGGATCTTCACTGAGCTCATCCGCTCCATTGAGAGAAGCCGCTCTGAGGTCACACAGCGGATCAGAGATCAGGAAAAGACTGCAGTGAGTCGAGCTGAAGGACGTCTGGAGCGACTGGAGCAGGAGATCAATGATCTGAGGAGGAGAGACGCAGAGCTGGAGCAGCTTTCACACACACAGGATCACATCCATTTTCTGCAGGTAACAGATGAGAGGGGCCTCATCTAAGGGAGCAACTCGACAGGGCCGCAACGACTTCGGGCGGACACTGTGAAATTGCTGGATACCGATGTGTCCCGCAGTTCACGAGGCAGCGAGAGCAACATCGATTTCCTGAGGGCTCCGTGGAGCAGCAAAACCTCACAATGCAACATCGAACAACATCGATTTCCTGAGAGCTCCGTGGAGGAGCAAAACCTCACAATGCACGAAAGCAGCCCCCTCAGGAATGCTGTTGCATGTCATGCTCCCATCTAAGATGAATTATACAGACAAGTGACACACGGTTTAGATGATAGGCTCAGTTTCGGTTTAGATAACTCCTCAAAGTCAGATAACATTCCATTTAATTCCTCAGAATTAAATGCCACCATAATCACCCAACAAGTGAACATGGTCTGAATGATAGGCTGAATAAAAATATCTAACTTCTCAAAGTCAGATAATATTTCATTTTAATTCCTCAGAATTAAATGCAGCCATAATCACCAGACTATACTGTTTTAATATTTATTTGTACGAAAAGCCCACGGCTGTACGCGTCGAGATATTTCTCGATGAACACAGCCAGCACCCTCAGGAGCTGACTGCCTGCCTCGCACCCAAACAGTATCACATGCACACCGATCGCGTGTGTTCACTCTTATTGCAGACCCGTAAAAAAGATCGAGGCTTGCATTATGAAGCAGCAAGCTCTCATTACTACTTCACTCCCTCGATACTGAGCACGTCTAATTCCTCGGAATCAGACAGCTCAAGCATCTGGTTTTCAAGACCCGCTGAACAAGTCCATCTGCAAGCCCAATGATCTACGCCACTGCACTGCCTCAACAGACACGGGACAGAAACACGGGGCTCGCGAGCCGGCCAGCCAGCCATGAGCGCAACACCCTGAGCGGCAGCTTCTTGCATTTGCTACAGGCAGCCCCCTCAAGAGCTGCCCGAGCATGCTGCACACCCAGACATTGCACACACAGTTTAAATTGCTCGCTTGTTATCAGTATAGAGTGCTTAGTGAAACATAAGACAAACAACACCAAATAAGACTCACAAAACACAGAGTGCTTAGCTGAAGAGCAAAAGCTAATGTGTTCTGCGAGCTGGCGTCACTTTGTAGCTTCCGGGACGCAGCACCAATCAGGATTGGAATAGATTTCATTCATGCTTCAGGCGTGCTACGCTGAGGGCGTTCCCAAAGTGTCGTCACAACGACGCAGTTCGAGTTCCCTCAAAGGGGAACACCAGATCACCAGCTGATCGTTTGAGCGAAGTGTGCACAGCACAAACAGACTCCCTAATTAAATCACTGTCTTTTGCTGTTTTATAAAGGCATAAATACAAAATACAACATTAGAGACCTTTTATGTTGGGCTATGTTTTACATTTTCGGTTCATTATAAAACAGTGGCAGCACAGGGTCATTAATGGGAAACACTGAATGAATCTTAGTGTGTTGGAGAGTGTGTTGAAAAAATATCCCAGGAAAACAGATCAAAACAGGGCAAATACATTAAAGAGAATTAGCAAATATGACTAAAATGCCCAGGTGAAACGGCAAATTAATTGACTTAACCCTCAGAAAAACATAATTTTCAATGTCAACAGTAAGAATAAGCCAATTTAAGTGTAAAAAGTACCAATATAAGAGATCGGAAAAAACAGCGTAATTAGCAGGCATTTCACAAACGTTAATGTACACATCACTGCCAAACTGCATAATTTATTGATACTGTACGATAATCCGCCAACAAAAATAACAACAATGCGCTTACCTTTGTGTTGCGCTTTGACAGAACTATAGTAACGTTATGTCGTGAAGTACATAGAACATAATGTACTTAGCACAGTCAAAACTGATGAATTGTTGATTCAAGCCTCTTCCAGCAGCCGTCAGGGACGAGTAGAGCGCAGTCTGGGCGGTTTAAAACTTGCAGATGTCCTGATCAGTGTTCACATGATGATGGACAGGAGTCATAGTCCCATATTCGATTTCAATTCAAGCCATTCAACTGTGCTCTCAGAGTTGGTTATATTTATAAAGAGTCTTCGAGTCATCTTCCACCACAGGTGTAATCCACGTTGGATCACTCTTCCACTCTTTACTGTAGATACAACATACTGTATATTTATGCCACTTTAGCATAGCGATCACTTTAATATACAGCTACAAGTTATCACGCTAAAAACCCGTCAGTCATGAATGAGCGTCTGCCTGCTGATCGCTGATTGGCTGGAAGTGAGTGCTCGTCGGCGACGTCAACACCAATGCCAGCTGACTCTGCGTGTTCCTCTCAAACCATTGGTAGGCGAACTCATGAACTCGAACGTGATATCATTATAAACACTTTTCTTTTTCTTTTTTCGCAGCCAAACGCCGCACGCCGGAGATCCGGCACGGTGCCGGAACACTTTAAGCCCTGGGTCCCCCCTTGACAGTTGGTGAAGAGGAGGAGGATCCCTAATACAGTGGTCTCACTCATTGACCTACACACCCTGGAATGGACTCCTAAACATGCTCCCACCCTTGAGGTCTCTCATTTTCCACCAGTGCCACTAGGCCTAATGGACTCCCTGGTTCTAAATAGTTCCCTGGCCCTCCTTCCTCTGCTGGAGCCTCCTGGCTCCTTCGTCTCCACTGGTTCCGCCCAGCCTCATGGCTCAATCTCTGCTGGCTCTGTCTAGCCTCCAAGCTCCTGTGTCCCAACCATGGAGGCCATCCAAAGCCCTGTTGTCCTTGCAGGTTTCCATCCAGTGCCTTGGCTCCTCCCATTCTGCTGCCCATTTAAGCTGCCATTCAAGCTTTCTGCTCTCCACACTCCTTCGGCTTCACCATGGTTTGTCATCCCTCAGATGGCACTGGACCCCCTTATCATTCAGGCTCCACCTTTGTCAGGCATTACACTGGTTTCTGAACCTCCGGCTGCGCCTCTGCCTTCCACCCCTTTGGCTCCTGCTTCCCTCCAGTTCCTCCTTCATCCAATGCAGCTCCACCATGGCACCTCCCTCCATCGGCTCCACCATGAGCTCTTCCTCAAACGGCTCCTTCTTTATTTATTTATAAAGCACATTTAAAAACAACCATGGGTTGACCAAAGTGCTGTATATAAAATAAATTAAACATTTAAACATTTACAAAGGTATATAACATAACTAAATAACATATTTTAGACTAACAACATCTGTTCAAGAAAATAGGATTTAAGCATAGATTTAAAAACAAAAAGAGAAGGTGCTGTTCGGATGGCTACAGGGAGCTTGTTCCAGAGTGTTGGACCAACAATAGAAAATGCTCGATCACCACAGTGTTTCAGTCTGGACCTAGGAATGGACTCTGGATTCTTGAATGTCCTGATCTGACTGGTCGTGATGATTTGTGTGAATGCACCAAGAACGGAACCCTGAGGAACACCACAAATGGAGCAGAGGAGGATGTATGTTGTCCAATACGTACAGAAATCTTTTGATCACTTAAAAAGGCCCGGAACCATTCAAGAGTAATATCTTTAAGGCCAACACAATTTTTTAAACGAGAGATGAGTGTATTATACCATATCAAAAGCAGAGCTGAGATCTAGTAAGACCAAAGCCACAGCATTTCCGGCATCTGTAGCCAATAGGATGTCATTTGAGACTTTTAGTAGAGCAGATTCAGTACTGTGCCATTTTCTGAAACCAGATTGAAAAGTTTCATAAATATGGTTTGCAATAAGAAAGGCCTGTAATTGAAATAACACCACTTTCTCCAAAATTCTGGCCATAAAATGTAAGTTAGAGATTGGTCTAAAGTTGGCTAAGAAAGATATATCTGAATTTGGGGCCTTTAAAATTTGAGTAATTGTTGCATGCTATCAGGGACCATTCCAGTGCTCAGACTCAAGTTTACAAAAAATAGCACATCTGCACCAACAGTATTTACAACTTGCTTTACAAAAGTGAGCGGGCATGACATCATGAGGACAGACAGTGGGTCTTAAATGTTCGATGATATTTTTGCAAGTAGGAAGAGTAATAAGATCAAAGGAGGAGCAAGTAGCAGAGCTCCATAGTGTATCGTAGATGTCCGAATCAGAATGGACATTTTGGGATCTCAGTCTAATCACTTTCTCGCGTAGTTTCAGACACATCTGTAAAAACATTTACTACCGCATTTAAAACAGAATCAACAGTAGAATACAGTATTCTGGGATTATGGTAATTGCTATTTATAATCTCTGACAAATATTTCGCTTTTGTGGACTTGACCGCTTTCTGAAATATTGAGAGAGATTCTCTCATAAGTTCATAGGAAACCTGCAACCTTATGCCATTTGCGTTCATATCTCCTACACGTTTGTCCGAGTGAGTGAATCAAGTCATTTAACCATGGTTTTTTCCTTGGCCGCTTGGCCTTCATAGGAGCAATGGAATTCAAGATGTTCAGACAGGTATTGTTAAAAAAACAGAGGTACTCATCAGCATGGTCAGCGTGGCTCCTCCATGGTCAGCAACTGTGGACCCGAGGGTTTTGGTTCCCTTCCCAAAACTTTGGTGTATTTTTTGTTTACGATGCCCTTGGGTGGCTAGGATCCGAATGAGCATGGAGCCGATGGGTCAACTGGCCGAGGGGGAGTCATGGGCTCAGAGTTCAGAGGTGGAGCCGGGGAATCTGTAAACAAAAAATGGTTTGGTTCCTGTGTTTAGTACCCGTGTCATATGGCGGAGGGGGAGGGAATGCAATTCTGAAACGTGATTCTTACCGAGGGGGACCCCCGGACATTCTTTAATGTTAAAGAATATGAGAAGTAGTGCTGGATTGAGGTGAAATACTAAAGATAAACAAGAGCCGCACACATCTGACAGTAGTGCAGGTTATTGGCTGAAGTGTGGAGGTGATGAGCTTTGATTTCTGTTTTTCTGTAGAGTTTCAAGTCTCTCTCAGCTCCTCCTGAATCTACAGACGTAAATGATCTCTTCAGTTCTCTCTCCTCTTTTGATGGCGTGAGAGAATCTGTCCGTCAGCTGAGAGACAAACTGGAGGATTTCTGCAAAGAGGGGCTCAAGAAGATCTCTGACAGAGGTAAAGTCCTGGGGCCTCATGTATAAAACTTTGTGTAGATTTCATCCTAAAAGTGTGCATACGCACAAAAGGCAGATTATGAGTACACACAGAAGTTTTTAGATTTGTAAAACAATACATACGCCCCAATCTGTGCAAAAATTCCTTTAGAAATCCCAGTCAGTGGAAGATTGCGTATGTGCATCTCTACCCCACCCTGTCTCCTCCCCGAAATAACCATATATGGAGTTTACAATGCTTAGTTTTACTATGCATATACTCATCAGCATATAATTTCCATATGCATATTCCCATCCATGTATTTATTGGTAAGACACTAGTATGAAAATCTGAGAAACGGACTGTAAATGCTGTTTGTGCCTTCACATTACATTGTTAAAAATCCTTGTCTCGTTTTAGAATAAAAATACCCATAGCCGTAAAACAAAATACCTTTCAGAGAAGAATTGCATTCTCATTGGCATTCCCAAGATATTTAATAAATTATATTTATTTAAAACTGCTTTAAACAAACAAATTTTTTGCAGTTTTGCCTTTAAAGTAAACATCTTTTAGGATGTTTAGATATTTAACGGTGCAGTGTAAATACAATTTTAAAACATAGAACTTGCAAATCTTACCATTTCCTTCAGATTCTATCCTTCAAATACAGTGGTATTTTTCATCATGTTGGGACGATCACAGAAGGAGTTATCATTAGGCTACTGTCTGTCTGCACACGACACCAACAGCACACCTACGCGCAGCAGAGGTTGTACAATAATGGACCATTCGGTCACCGAATTAATCGAGCCAAGTGCGCATCATTGATCATTAATTGTGTGAAAACATTTACACCTAGTTAATTTTTTTAAAATCCTGATATGTGAATGGAAATTAGCGTTTATACATCTGGAGATTCATCTCCTTTAAGAAATGATCCTCCATCATCTCATATCATGTAGAAGATCATATTAGAAATGTCTTAGGAGCGGATGCAGGGATCATTTCCTCTTGACATGGTAATCACTCTCTTCATGTCTGTTGATTTCCACAGTCACTTTCACCAACATTGTTCCCAGGACCAGGGACGACTTCCTACAATGTAAGTCACTAAGAAAACAAGCAGAAAAACTCTGAGTGTGTTCATGTTCTTCCTGTAGAAGGAGAAAGAAAACATGACAGAAGAGGGGAGGGGGTCCAATACTATTTCATGCATTTTAACTTATTTACACTGTTAAAGAGTTGGATTCTAATGCTAAACATGACAAAAAAAATGAGTTGGACGTAACAACATGCTAATCCATGCTGCAACATGCTAATTCATGATAAAACATGCAAAATCATGATAACAAGATGTTAAAACCTTCATGCAACATGCTAATTCATGGTAGCAACATGTTAAATTATGATAAGATGTTAAAACATGCGTGCAACATGCTAATTATGGTATCAACATGTTAAATCATGATTACAAGATGTAAAAAAAGCTAGCAAAGTGTTAAACATGTTAAAACATGTTAAGTCATGCTAATAAAATGCTAATCCATGTTAACAACATGTTAGCAACATTCTAATTGATGCTCACAACATTATAAATCATGCTAGCAACATGTTAAGTCATGTTAAATCATGCTAGCAAAATGCTAAATCTCAATAAAATGTGCAAAATCATATTAAGACATGCTAATTCATGCTAGCAAATTGATAAATCATGTTAACAAGATGTGAAAACATGCGTGCAACATGCTAATTCATGGTATCTACATGTTAAATCATAACAAGATGTTAAAAAATGCTAGCAAAGTGTTAAACATGTTAAATCATGCTAACAAAATGCTAATCTATGTTAACAACACATTAGCAACATTCTAATTAATGCTCGCAACATGCTAAATCATGCTAGCAACATGTAAAGTCATGTTAAATCATGCAAGCAAAATGATAAATCTCAATAAAATGTGCAAAATCATGTTAAAACATGCTAATTCATGCTAACAAGATGTGAAAACATGTTAGCAACAACTTACTATTAATATGCTAACAACATATTAATTAATGTTAAAAAATGCTAGCAACAATGCTAATTCATGCTAGCAATGTGAAAAAATGCCAGCAACATGCCGATTCCTGTTAAAAACATACTAGCAAGATGTTAATTTGTGCAAGCAAAATGCCATTTCATACTGGTAATGTTAACAACATGTTAATTCATGCTAAAACTGGTTAGCAACATGTTAATTTGTGGTAACAACATGCTATTGACATGTTAAATCATGCTAGCAACATGTTCATTTATGTTAAAACACTAACAAAATGCTAAATCATGCAAGCAACGCACTAATTCATGCTTACAATATGTTAAAAAATGTTAGCAACATACTAACATGTTAGCTAGTAAGCTAGCTACACAGTTGGCTGGTTTTTAAAACTAATAAACTAAAACTTAAACCATTTCAAACTGAAAACCTTCAAACTTCAAGCTTTTAAAACAAATTCAAACTTTCTAGCTAGGCTTTTTCAAGCCAACTTAAAGTTTTTTTTACGAACTTTACTCATCTAGTTGCTCACTGAAGTAAAGTGACACACATGATGTTTGTCGTCTCTCCTCACACAGACAGAACACAAACACTGTTCTGCTGAAAAACTAACATTACAGAAACTCTTTTACATGTCAAACATAGCTGAACATTAAACACTAACAGGTCCTTCCCTCAAAAACACATACAGTGCATCCATAAAGTATTCACAGCGCTTCACTTTTTCCACATTTTGTTATGTTACAGCCTTATTCCAAAATGGATTGAATTCATTATTTTGTTCCTCAATTCTACAAACAATACCCCATAATGACAACGTGAAAGAAGTTTGTTTGAAATCTTTGCAAATGTATTAAAAATAAAAAATAAAAAAAATCACATGTACACAAGTATTCACAGCCTTTGCCATGACACTCAAAATTGAGCTCAGTTGCTCCTGTTTCCACTGATCCTCCTTGAGATGTTCCTACAGCTTGATCTTGAGTCCACCTGTGGTAAACTCAGCTGATTGGACATGATTTGGAAAGGCACAGACCTGTCTATATAAGGTCCCACAGTTAACAGAGCATGTCAGAGCACAAACCAAGCCATGAAGTCCAAGGAATTGTCTGTAGACCTCAGAGACAGGATTATATCAAGGCACAGATCTACAGATCTGGGGAAGGGTACAAAAAAATTCCTGCATCATTGAATGTCCCAATGAGCACAGTGGCCTCCATCATCCGTAAATGGAAGAAGTTTGGAACCACCAGGACCCTTCTTAGAGCTGGCCGCCTGGCCGGCGATCGGGGGAGAAGGGCATTAGTCAGGGAAGTGACCAAAAACCTGATGGTCACTCTGACAGCTCCAGCGTTTCTCTGTGGAGAGAGGAGAACCTTCCAGAATAACAACCAGAGAAGAATCTCTGCAGCACTCCACCAATCAGGCCTGTATGGTAGAGTGGCCAGATGGCACATCACAGCCCGCCTGGAGTTTGCCAAAAGGCACCTGAAGGACTCTCAGACCATGAGAAACAAAATTCCGTCATGTCTGGAGGAAACCAGGCACCGCTCATCACCTGGCCAATACCATCCCTACAGTGAAGCATGGTGGTGGCAGCATCATGCTGTGGTGATGTTTTTCAGCGGCAGGAACTGGGAGACTAGTCAGGATTGAATGCAACAATGAACAGAGACATCCTTGATCAAAACCTGCCCCAGAGCGCTCTGGACCTCAGACTGGGGCGAAGGTTCATCTTCCAACAGGACAATGACCCTAAGCACACAGCCAAAATAACAGAGGAGTGGCTACGGGACGACTCTGTGAAAGTCCTTGAGTGACTTAAACCCGATTGAACAGCTGTGCACCAACGCTCCCCATCCAACCTGATGGAGCTTGAGAGGTCCTGCAAAGAAGAATAGGAGAAACTACCCAAAAATAGGTGTGCTAAGCTTTAGCATCAAACTTAAAAAGACTTGAGGCTGTGATTGGTGCCAAAGGTGCTTCAACAAAGTATTGAGCAAAGGCTGTGAAAATACTTATGTACATGTGATTTTTTTATTTTTAATGAATTTCCAAACAAACTTCTTTCACATTGTCATTATGGGGTATTGTTTGTAGAATGAGGCTGTAACATAACAAAATGTGGAAAAAGTGAAGCGCTGTGAATACTTTCCGGGTTTGCACTGTACAATTACACTTCATTTCAGAACTTACTCTCCTATACAAAGCATACTGGGAACTAAAAACCCACTGCCCAGTTTCAGTTAATGCAACACTAGTTATTCAGATAGTCCCAACATATTTTTAAACTTCCCAAGGTATTAAGTAAACTTCAGTTTTACATATTTAAGTAGATTTTACACGATAAAATGAATGCAAATTATTCAGTAATTGCGTGGTTTAAAACTCATTTAAATTAAGTACGTTTAACAAGCAGCAACAATCATTTTCAGATTCATAATTCCTGATTCTGGTGTGTTTTCTCTCCATCAGATTCCCATCAGTTCAATCTGGATCTGAACACAGTGAATGGACTCCTCCGTCTGTCTGAGAGGACCAGAGTGTTTACTTACACTGACACAGATCAGTTGTATCCTGATCATCCTGACAGATTTGATCAGCGAGTTCAGGTGTTGTGTACCGAGAGTGTGTGTGAACGCTGTTACTGGGAGATTGAGTGGAGTGGACGTGGTGTGTTAATATCAGTGTCATATAAGAGCATCATCAGGAAGGGACGGGGTAAAGAGTGTCGCTTTGGATCTAATGATCAGTCCTGGGGATTGTTCTGCTCTCCCTCTAATTACGCACTCCTACACAATGACATAGAGACTGAACTCCCTGTGAAGCCCAACAGCAGCCGTAGAATTGGAGTGTATGTGGATCACAGTGCAGGAACTCTGTCCTTCTACAGCACCTCTGGAGACACAATGAGCCTCATCCACACAGGCCAGACCACATTCACTCAGCCGCTCTATCCTGGGTTTATTGTTGGCCCTGGATCATCAGTGAAGCTGTGTTGATGAATCATTAATACATTAATAATGTATTAGTAAATATTGAAATTAATTAATAAATGCTGTAGAAGTGCAGTTAATTATTAGTTCATGTTAACTAAATATATGTAGGTTATATACAGTATATAAAACAGCAGTACAATAGCATGATTTTATTTAGATAGATATTTAATTTAAATAATAATTATTATCATAATTAGATATCTTTGCAACAAATACAGAAGAGACAAGCATTTCTGTCATCTGTAGCCTGAATATCTGTAACATGTCCTTTGCTTTGTATAATAATAACGTAGAAAGAGAGAAAACTCTTCACATTTCGTGCTCATAACCGCTGCTGAACATCTGAACACAAACAATGATCAAATGCACACTGATGGATATTCTTCCATCTGTTCTCCAAATATTAATTACATGTTTATTTCTAGAGACGTGTGTAAACTGGTTAACTGTGTCTAAGCAAAGCCGTCTGTTTTCAAGACGAACAGGTCGACGCCACTGCGCAATACCAACAAATTACAGCAGGTTGGAGGTAAAAATTAAGATATACGTCCAAGAAACTGGTAATGTCAGAATTTGTAGTAGTGGTATCGTGGCATGTACATTCACGGACAGCTTACGCATTTGTTCAATTAATAAAGATCTGTGAGAAACCGCTTCAGATGATTCAGTGTGCGCAGGAAACCTGAACAAATGTGTCTGTGTTGTGCTTTATTTTCTTTGATTTTATATTCAGTTTAATCATTTATAATCATTAGTCATGTATGTAGTTGTCATTTGATTTACACACTTTATCATATTTACTGTTATATTTTATGCTACTTATTATTTCCTTGTTCCTGTAGTTTAATCTTCTGATTGTGGGGTGTCACAGAATGTGGTATGTTTGTCTTCATGGATAAGAGATAGTTTCAGGGTTTTGTGGGATGTTGTTGTGAATCAGTCTGGAATAAACACACTTGTTGTCTTTGTGCTGGTCAGATAGTGATGGGGAGTGGATTCCTGGACTCTGAATAGCCGTAGAGTCGGGCTCGACTCCAGCACAGGAATCCACTCTCGTTGTCTCTGACACTCTCTCACTCGTTCACTGATTCTCTGATCCCTATATAGTGCACGGCAGTCGAGTGAGGGAGTTCAGACGCTGCCGTATTACACCTTTATCATGAACGCCGTAGGGGCTGGTGCCATTTATTTTTGATATACTTTTCTCCTGTTTTTGATTGTTAAAGAGTTTCTTTTGCTTTATTTTGTCCCTGATATGATATTTAGTTTCTGGGTTAAGGTACTTTTTGTTTATTATTATAGCCCAGCCCTAGTTACTTCTGCGTTCTTATTCATTGATTAAATTGATTGTATTTTCTTAACCTCACAATAAAAACAAGAACCTGAGAAAGATCTTTTGAAAGTAACCTGTTTGATTATTTCATTTATGTTTCACCCCTGAACCCTAGACCTGGACTCAAATAAGAGAATAATCGACCACAGCTGTTTCTCGTGACTTTCCCCTCTGTAAAATTAGAGATCTATGCAACAACGTTAAACTAATCGCAATTAAATAACATTTATTTTAAAGAAAGAAACATTCTAACACTTGATAACAGAGTAGTATAATAGTCTATAATAGTCCCATGACATATTAAGTAATCAAATGAACTATTAATCTCCATGATTTTGATTTTGATATCCAAATTTGCTCTTTAGAATAATGGTCTGTCATTAATAAGTAACTATGAGTAGTACTACACTAACACTTCAGCTACTACTATTAACTAATATAGAAACAAGCTGAACTAATCAGTATAATATCAAATTTAGGAGATAGTTCCTTGTTAAGTAATCAATAATTACTTATTGAGATTAGCCTCATTAAAGGGTAACTCAACCCCTAGTCAGAGCCTGACTCCACACTTGCAATATTTGAAAAATGCTGGAAAACGGCGGAGACGAACCGAGGGCAGGGCTGAGTGGGGGGCGTGCACCTGAGACCCGCAGTGACGGATTGATTGACAGCTGCCAGACTCACAAAGATGGAAATAATCTAAATAACTATATAAATGGCTAGGCTAACTAGATGCTAATATGCGCTATCCTACGCTAATTCCAACTCCTGACTCGCTACAGTGGTTTTGACGGAACAAGATGTTTTTATACCAGGGGCTGAGCCTATGGCAAGGGCGTGGTGAGCTCGTGCCAGGGGCGTGGGTAGTGAGCCAACAACGTCCAATAGGAAAATTCAACTGCAGTAGCCACTGTTCAACCTTAAGAGGGCAGCACTCAGACGTTTTTACACCATATATGTAATCTTCTGTCACTTTAAAGTAATGGGCCAGATCACTAGTAGTCCTTGAAGAGTAACACTTGAGTAATTGGTGATGCATTTTATGGTCATGTTGAGGGTAAAAAAAAGACAATTGCTCACATATTAGACACGATAAAGTTGTGATTAGTAATTCTTTATAAATTGTCATAGTTACCTATTAGTTCTTAGTGATGCCAATCTCACAGTAATTATTGATATGACTATTCTGACTGATTAGTTCAGCTTGTTTCTATATTAGTCAATAGTAGTAGCTGATTTCAGTGTGTTGGAGCATTTTGTTAAGATTAAAGTTAACATATAAAACACCCGGGCCTGTAGCGGCCTGCCTGTGAATGAGACGCCATTTTGACGAGAATATACAATCTTTGTAAACGTATTAATACGTTCATAAAAGGTACATGACCACCCTCCAATATTAGATACACTTCACTAACATGTTTCCTTGACATTATATGGCGACTGTGACAAGATTTATCCACTTATATAACACAAATAAAGAGACGGTCAAAAATGCGCTGTTGTTCACAACAGAAGCCGCGTTTCCATTACCCTTCAAATTGCGCAAATTTTCAATTGAAAATATGCCCACTGGAAACATGTCAATTTTGCAAAAAAATATATATATCGCAAAAAAGTTTTTACGCTCGCATGAGGTGGTTTTCCGGGCAATTCGAAAAAGGAAATTTTCACGAAACTGCAATGGAAACAGTTTTTCCGCATTTACAGGTCACCGGTGACGCATTGCTGCCACATACATATTATTTTTTCCACTCAATTATGTCGTAATAACGAGATGTTATGTCGTTAAAACAACATAGCCCTATTTTTCTCGTTACAACGACATATGTCCTTATTAGGACGAAATATATGTTATATGATGTGTACAAAATATGCCTTTATCCACATTACAAAATGTATATAGCCTATGTGCCTTTTCCACATTTCCATGTTTGAAAAGCAGAAGCAAGCTCAGCGTAATCTTCCGCTGCCTGTATCAGTGCCCATAGCACGAAATTGTTTTAATTTATTGATGTAGCCTACAGTTAGCCATCATCTAAATCAAAATTTCTCAAACTTTTTGGCCACAAATATCATAACTATCTATAGGCCTACTGTAATTAAGACATATATTGAAGAAATGTATTAAAAACAAAAAGACACTATAGTTTCAGCCTTACTCAAAGGCCGCGGGAACGCACGGAAGCGTTACTCACGGAAGCGTTACTCACGGAAGCATTACTCACGGAAGCGTTACTCACGGAAGCGTTACGCACGTCAATCCATTCCCGTCATTATTGGTTTGCTTATTTATTAAATATACAGGCAATTAGTTGATGAAACATTGATTAAAATTAAAATACAATTTATACAAAACGAACCCACTCCATGTCTCCACTGCGCATCTTATGATGTAGCCTTACTCATGCTGCTCACTTTTCATAATCAACATATGAAATAAAAAAATTATACTATCACAGGCTAATATTTAAACACAGCCTAACTATGAAACTAAATAGGCTACGTTTTCTTTAACCCATGGCCGACGAAGGCGCCGGCGTGTTCTGATGGATTTTTTCCTTTATGACAGCGGATATAACTCAAAATATTCCGTCATAATTATAAACTGTCTACTTTTATTTGTGTACACTCACAAAAACAACAAAGGCCGTGAATTCATTCACTCCAAATGCCGTCTTCATTTCAAAAATGTATTTTGTTTATTAAACGCAAAGTTTTTAATTTCAAAAGCATTTCTAAATTCAGTTCATATTTCCAACAAACGAAATTCTGAGCCAAAATAACGAAGTGGTAAAAAAAAAACCTTTGAGTTACCACCATGCAATTTCAATCGTCTCCTCCATTAAAATAACGGCTAGTGCGGTGGCTGGGATATACATAAACCCAACATACGTGGCATAATTTTTGGAATGACTTTAGTTTTAGTCGCATAACAGTGGTTAATGGAAACGCTGTCATTTCGTAATAGTTTATTATCGACATTTAGAAAAGTTTTGCGCAAATCTGTAATGGAAACACGGCTAGAGACGCTCTTGTAATGGCAGTCTTTTACCCTCACAGTCTCCCCCTACTGTCCATTCAGTACATTTCACATGTCATAAGTCCAGCATTCATATAACAATTAAAACAATATCAAAAACACAATAAAATAATAAAATACATGGGGGAAAAATAAGATTTATTCCTGTGACTATACATACAGGGTGTCACATATGCACATGCGCACTCTCTTAACAAACTAAAAGGAGTAAGTGACATTTATGTATATATTTTCTAAATAAAATCTATAGATTGTACTGAATGTCACCTTTCTTATTTTGCTCAAGATGAGGATTTATTTAGTCCACGTGTCTTGCAAACTAGAAACTCTGCTTCTAACCACAGGTGGAGAGCTGTAATCCCAACCGCACAACTTTACGATGCTGTTTGTGAATGTTCGTTGGTTTCAGCAAACACAGACTCATTGAACTATGCTGATGATGCCGGAACTTGCACTCAAGAGTGGACCACAACCCCCCCTCCCTTTTTATTTTATAAAATTTATGATGAAAAAATAAAAATAAACAATCAGATATTTGTCAGGATGTGTTTGAAAAATGTTGAGCTGGCTGCCCAAGGCCTACAAGAAGTCAGCTCTCTGACATTGCTTACAATAACAGGAAAACCACACTGGTGATGGCAGACTCCCAAGCACAACAGCTATAAGCAGCATTCACCTGTCTTTGATGCTTTTTTTACACACTCTGATCACATGATATCCTCATGTCAGCCTGAGATGATCTGCTTTGATACCAACTTTTCTCTTGCAACTGAAGTCTTCATACCATGCAAATGTACTTGACTTTAAACACTTTGGGATTGAATATCTCTTTGGGAGTGAATATCTATTTCCAGAGTCTTCCAGCAGCCAATGCATGCATGCCTGTCTACCGTAATATAATTTCAGTAAAGTGAAGTTCCACACGTGCATGGTGTGGCCAATTGTTTGATGCTGGGAATGGCCGAGCATAAGCTGCGGTACTTCACTGTGTTTAAGTTTACGCAACAATGACAAAGCTTGTCCTTTAAGGACTTCTGAGAGCCCCACAGTGAAGCGCAAATACTGTCCAGCGAATCCAGGGATGCCTTGTTGAAGATATTTCTATGGTGTTGGGGAAACAAAACCTGTCTTTTTACAGAAATGGTGACCAGGACATGGATCATTCATTACGTTTGTGCTGGCGAGGCTGCAAGAACACAGTTTAGAGCTGGATAATTAAAATTTTGAATAATATAAATCAAATCGAAAACAAATATTCTCTGTTTATGTAATCTGTTTGAAAAGAGATGTCAGTCGTTCGTCAGCTTCTTCATTATCCGCTAATGCGGCCACACTCACGGAGCGCGCGTTCTTTTGAAATTCAATAGTTTTTTTTTAGCATGAGACTTCTTTAAAAAACATTAAAAATAGTAATGTCAAATATTATAATTTAAAATATAATAGGCCTTTGTAACGTGCCTTTGGCTCTAACTTTATATTGTTAACTATATTCTAAATAAACTACAAACAATATATATTTCTTTTGTCCTGTTCTTAGCTCCCTCTCACATACCTGAGGCTCATTCATTATGCGGCTCATTATGTGGTTCTATTGTCTCCTCAGGTGTAAATCACATTATTCGTGATCATTCACGCCTCCGCATATTGCCGTTGTAAAGAAAAAGTGTCTTACAATATTTAAATCAATGTATTGTTTTATGTGAATGAGCAGGCACAATGATTCTCACATCAGTTTGAAGCAAAAACTCTAGGCAACAACACCCATTAGTCAAAAGTCTTGTGGACACATATCTACTGTGTGTTTCGTGGGCTTAATTCAGTTCCATGCATAAACGTGGTTAAACGCATAAACACTTTTGCCATTAATATGTTTATAAGCAACTGAAAAAGCACAAATGTCAGAGCATGTCAAAACTTCTAAAGGGCCCCAAAACTGTGCAGAATTGTAGGGGTTAATGATTATGAACACAAATAGGTAAACCATGGAAAACCAAATGTATATTTATTGCATTAATATAACATCAATTAAACTAAAGCTGGCACAGAGGCATGTATAATCACAAACTAAAGTCACTATGACGGTTATCTCTTTCTAAAGTAAACTACATGTAGGATAAATGTATGTGACAGTTGTTTATGCTCCAGCTCTCTGACGCACGGTGTAATACGGCAGTGTATGAATTCCTCGCTTCATTTCCTTCACTCAGTGCACTTGACTGGGTATGTTTAAGGGTAAGTAAGCGGATAACCTCAACTTTCGGCTCCAAAAACGGAGGTAACTTTCAGGATATGCAAGTAGCCATAGCAACTCACTCTCTGAACATAACCTGCTCCAGAGCAGCTCATGATCCAGGGTTAGTTTGCTTAAGAGGTTCCGATGGGTGTTATATAATTAATACAGTTATATTAATATAATTTTACTGTTATATTTTATGCTACTTATTATTTCCTTGTTCCTGTAGTTTAATCTTCTGATTGTGGGGTGTCACAGAATGTGGTATGTTTGTCTTCATGGATAAGAGATAGTTTCAGGGTTTTGTGGGATGTTGTTGTGAATCAGTCTGGAATAAACACACTTGTTGTCTTTGTGCTGGTCAGATAGTGATGGGGAGTGGATTCCTGGACTCTGAATAGCCGTAGAGTCGGGCTCGACTCCAGCACAGGAATCCACTCTCGTTGTCTCTGACACTCTCTCACTCGTTCACTGATTCTCTGATCCCT
Organism: Rhinogobio ventralis; assembly: GCA_039654625.1. Taxonomy (NCBI): domain Eukaryota; kingdom Metazoa; phylum Chordata; class Actinopteri; order Cypriniformes; family Gobionidae; genus Rhinogobio; species Rhinogobio ventralis. Next base: position 34,879,223 of record CM077207.1, on the reverse strand, counting down.
ATATAGTGCACGGCAGTCGAGTGAGGGAGTTCAGACGCTGCCGTATTACACCTTTATCATGAACGCCGTAGGGGCTGGTGCCATTTATTTTTGATATACTTTTCTCCTGTTTTTGATTGTTAAAGAGTTTCTTTTGCTTTATTTTGTCCCTGATATGATATTTAGTTTCTGGGTTAAGGTACTTTTTGTTTATTATTATAGCCCAGCCCTAGTTACTTCTGCGTTCTTATTCATTGATTAAATTGATTGTATTTTCTTAACCTCACAATAAAAACAAGAACCTGAGAAAGATCTTTTGAAAGTAACCTGTTTGATTATTTCATTTATGTTTCACCCCTGAACCCTAGACCTGGACTCAAATAAGAGAATAATCGACCACAGCTGTTTCTCGTGACTTTCCCCTCTGTAAAATTAGAGATCTATGCAACAACGTTAAACTAATCGCAATTAAATAACATTTATTTTAAAGAAAGAAACATTCTAACACTTGATAACAGAGTAGTATAATAGTCTATAATAGTCCCATGACATATTAAGTAATCAAATGAACTATTAATCTCCATGATTTTGATTTTGATATCCAAATTTGCTCTTTAGAATAATGGTCTGTCATTAATAAGTAACTATGAGTAGTACTACACTAACACTTCAGCTACTACTATTAACTAATATAGAAACAAGCTGAACTAATCAGTATAATATCAAATTTAGGAGATAGTTCCTTGTTAAGTAATCAATAATTACTTATTGAGATTAGCCTCATTAAAGGGTAACTCAACCCCTAGTCAGAGCCTGACTCCACACTTGCAATATTTGAAAAATGCTGGAAAACGGCGGAGACGAACCGAGGGCAGGGCTGAGTGGGGGGCGTGCACCTGAGACCCGCAGTGACGGATTGATTGACAGCTGCCAGACTCACAAAGATGGAAATAATCTAAATAACTATATAAATGGCTAGGCTAACTAGATGCTAATATACGCTATCCTACGCTAATTCCAACTCCTGACTCGCTACAGTGGTTTTGACGGAACAAGATGTTTTTATACCAGGGGCTGAGCCTATGGCAAGGGCGTGGTGAGCTCGTGCCAGGGGCGTGGGTAGTGAGCCAACAACGTCCAATAGGAAAATTCAACTGCAGTAGCCACTGTTCAACCTTAAGAGGGCAGCACTCAGACGTTTTTACACCATATATGTAATCTTCTGTCACTTTAAAGTAATGGGCCAGATCACTAGTAGTCCTTGAAGAGTAACACTTGAGTAATTGGTGATGCATTTTATGGTCATGTTGAGGGTAAAAAAAAGACAATTGCTCACATATTAGACACGATAAAGTTGTGATTAGTAATTCTTTATAAATTGTCATAGTTACCTATTAGTTCTTAGTGATGCCAATCTCACAGTAATTATTGATATGACTATTCTGACTGATTAGTTCAGCTTGTTTCTATATTAGTCAATAGTAGTAGCTGATTTCAGTGTGTTGGAGCATTTTGTTAAGATTAAAGTTAACATATAAAACACCCGGGCCTGTAGCGGCCTGCCTGTGAATGAGACGCCATTTTGACGAGAATATACAATCTTTGTAAACGTATTAATACGTTCATAAAAGGTACATGACCACCCTCCAATATTAGATACACTTCACTAACATGTTTCCTTGACATTATATGGCGACTGTGACAAGATTTATCCACTTATATAACACAAATAAAGAGACGGTCAAAAATGCGCTGTTGTTCACAACAGAAGCCGCGTTTCCATTACCCTTCAAATTGCGCAAATTTTCAATTGAAAATATGCCCACTGGAAACATGTCAATTTTGCAAAAAAATATATATATCGCAAAAAAGTTTTTACGCTCGCATGAGGTGGTTTTCCGGGCAATTCGAAAAAGGAAATTTTCACGAAACTGCAATGGAAACAGTTTTTCCGCATTTACAGGTCACCGGTGACGCATTGCTGCCACATACATATTATTTTTTCCACTCAATTATGTCGTAATAACGAGATGTTATGTCGTTAAAACAACATAGCCCTATTTTTCTCGTTACAACGACATATGTCCTTATTAGGACGAAATATATGTTATATGATGTGTACAAAATATGCCTTTATCCACATTACAAAATGTATATAGCCTATGTGCCTTTTCCACATTTCCATGTTTGAAAAGCAGAAGCAAGCTCAGCGTAATCTTCCGCTGCCTGTATCAGTGCCCATAGCACGAAATTGTTTTAATTTATTGATGTAGCCTACAGTTAGCCATCATCTAAATCAAAATTTCTCAAACTTTTTGGCCACAAATATCATAACTATCTATAGGCCTACTGTAATTAAGACATATATTGAAGAAATGTATTAAAAACAAAAAGACACTATAGTTTCAGCCTTACTCAAAGGCCGCGGGAACGCACGGAAGCGTTACTCACGGAAGCGTTACTCACGGAAGCATTACTCACGGAAGCGTTACTCACGGAAGCGTTACGCACGTCAATCCATTCCCGTCATTATTGGTTTGCTTATTTATTAAATATACAGGCAATTAGTTGATGAAACATTGATTAAAATTAAAATACAATTTATACAAAACGAACCCACTCCATGTCTCCACTGCGCATCTTATGATGTAGCCTTACTCATGCTGCTCACTTTTCATAATCAACATATGAAATAAAAAAATTATACTATCACAGGCTAATATTTAAACACAGCCTAACTATGAAACTAAATAGGCTACGTTTTCTTTAACCCATGGCCGACGAAGGCGCCGGCGTGTTCTGATGGATTTTTTCCTTTATGACAGCGGATATAACTCAAAATATTCCGTCATAATTATAAACTGTCTACTTTTATTTGTGTACACTCACAAAAACAACAAAGGCCGTGAATTCATTCACTCCAAATGCCGTCTTCATTTCAAAAATGTATTTTGTTTATTAAACGCAAAGTTTTTAATTTCAAAAGCATTTCTAAATTCAGTTCATATTTCCAACAAACGAAATTCTGAGCCAAAATAACGAAGTGGTAAAAAAAAAACCTTTGAGTTACCACCATGCAATTTCAATCGTCTCCTCCATTAAAATAACGGCTAGTGCGGTGGCTGGGATATACATAAACCCAACATACGTGGCATAATTTTTGGAATGACTTTAGTTTTAGTCGCATAACAGTGGTTAATGGAAACGCTGTCATTTCGTAATAGTTTATTATCGACATTTAGAAAAGTTTTGCGCAAATCTGTAATGGAAACACGGCTAGAGACGCTCTTGTAATGGCAGTCTTTTACCCTCACAGTCTCCCCCTACTGTCCATTCAGTACATTTCACATGTCATAAGTCCAGCATTCATATAACAATTAAAACAATATCAAAAACACAATAAAATAATAAAATACATGGGGGAAAAATAAGATTTATTCCTGTGACTATACATACAGGGTGTCACATATGCACATGCGCACTCTCTTAACAAACTAAAAGGAGTAAGTGACATTTATGTATATATTTTCTAAATAAAATCTATAGATTGTACTGAATGTCACCTTTCTTATTTTGCTCAAGATGAGGATTTATTTAGTCCACGTGTCTTGCAAACTAGAAACTCTGCTTCTAACCACAGGTGGAGAGCTGTAATCCCAACCGCACAACTTTACGATGCTGTTTGTGAATGTTCGTTGGTTTCAGCAAACACAGACTCATTGAACTATGCTGATGATGCCGGAACTTGCACTCAAGAGTGGACCACAACCCCCCCTCCCTTTTTATTTTATAAAATTTATGATGAAAAAATAAAAATAAACAATCAGATATTTGTCAGGATGTGTTTGAAAAATGTTGAGCTGGCTGCCCAAGGCCTACAAGAAGTCAGCTCTCTGACATTGCTTACAATAACAGGAAAACCACACTGGTGATGGCAGACTCCCAAGCACAACAGCTATAAGCAGCATTCACCTGTCTTTGATGCTTTTTTTACACACTCTGATCACATGATATCCTCATGTCAGCCTGAGATGATCTGCTTTGATACCAACTTTTCTCTTGCAACTGAAGTCTTCATACCATGCAAATGTACTTGACTTTAAACACTTTGGGATTGAATATCTCTTTGGGAGTGAATATCTATTTCCAGAGTCTTCCAGCAGCCAATGCATGCATGCCTGTCTACCGTAATATAATTTCAGTAAAGTGAAGTTCCACACGTGCATGGTGTGGCCAATTGTTTGATGCTGGGAATGGCCGAGCATAAGCTGCGGTACTTCACTGTGTTTAAGTTTACGCAACAATGACAAAGCTTGTCCTTTAAGGACTTCTGAGAGCCCCACAGTGAAGCGCAAATACTGTCCAGCGAATCCAGGGATGCCTTGTTGAAGATATTTCTATGGTGTTGGGGAAACAAAACCTGTCTTTTTACAGAAATGGTGACCAGGACATGGATCATTCATTACGTTTGTGCTGGCGAGGCTGCAAGAACACAGTTTAGAGCTGGATAATTAAAATTTTGAATAATATAAATCAAATCGAAAACAAATATTCTCTGTTTATGTAATCTGTTTGAAAAGAGATGTCAGTCGTTCGTCAGCTTCTTCATTATCCGCTAATGCGGCCACACTCACGGAGCGCGCGTTCTTTTGAAATTCAATAGTTTTTTTTTAGCATGAGACTTCTTTAAAAAACATTAAAAATAGTAATGTCAAATATTATAATTTAAAATATAATAGGCCTTTGTAACGTGCCTTTGGCTCTAACTTTATATTGTTAACTATATTCTAAATAAACTACAAACAATATATATTTCTTTTGTCCTGTTCTTAGCTCCCTCTCACATACCTGAGGCTCATTCATTATGCGGCTCATTATGTGGTTCTATTGTCTCCTCAGGTGTAAATCACATTATTCGTGATCATTCACGCCTCCGCATATTGCCGTTGTAAAGAAAAAGTGTCTTACAATATTTAAATCAATGTATTGTTTTATGTGAATGAGCAGGCACAATGATTCTCACATCAGTTTGAAGCAAAAACTCTAGGCAACAACACCCATTAGTCAAAAGTCTTGTGGACACATATCTACTGTGTGTTTCGTGGGCTTAATTCAGTTCCATGCATAAACGTGGTTAAACGCATAAACACTTTTGCCATTAATATGTTTATAAGCAACTGAAAAAGCACAAATGTCAGAGCATGTCAAAACTTCTAAAGGGCCCCAAAACTGTGCAGAATTGTAGGGGTTAATGATTATGAACACAAATAGGTAAACCATGGAAAACCAAATGTATATTTATTGCATTAATATAACATCAATTAAACTAAAGCTGGCACAGAGGCATGTATAATCACAAACTAAAGTCACTATGACGGTTATCTCTTTCTAAAGTAAACTACATGTAGGATAAATGTATGTGACAGTTGTTTATGCTCCAGCTCTCTGACGCACGGTGTAATACGGCAGTGTATGAATTCCTCGCTTCATTTCCTTCACTCAGTGCACTTGACTGGGTATGTTTAAGGGTAAGTAAGCGGATAACCTCAACTTTCGGCTCCAAAAACGGAGGTAACTTTCAGGATATGCAAGTAGCCATAGCAACTCACTCTCTGAACATAACCTGCTCCAGAGCAGCTCATGATCCAGGGTTAGTTTGCTTAAGAGGTTCCGATGGGTGTTATATAATTAATACAGTTATATTAATATAACTAAACCTGTTATATAGTTACAGTTATATCATTTACAATATTGTATATTCATTCTAAAGCATTAATATGACAAGTTAATGTTTAAATGTTAATTCAATTCAAATATATGTATTATTTATTTTATTGTCATCTCACACATGGATCTGCATTTAATTAATTAATTAGCATCAAACAAACAATATAATCCTTTTTCTCAGTTAATAAAGATTAGTCATTAAACGAAAAGGTTGAAAAAATGATTGCACAAACACCAAATAGGTGGCGATGTGCACTAAGTAGGTTATGTAAATCGGCATTAAACAAACGAAGAAGGAAGTGGTGTGGCACGCTTTTTCTTAGCGTCTGTTTCCATGGTGAATCATCGATTCGTTGCTCTGTTGAGAATGTCTTGTGAGTTAACCATGAACATACTCTGGGTTGGATGAACTTACACCTGGACGCGTTTTTGAAACCAGCATACCTCGAGTAAACAAGGTTTGGGTTAATCAACCGAGAGTTTACCTTGCTTTCTGCAATACACCCCAGGAATCCACTCTTTTGTAGTCGACTCCCCATCACTATCTGACCAGCACAAATACAACAAGTGTGTTTATTCCAGACTGATTCACAACAACATCCCACAAAACCCTGAAACCCAGAAATATCTCTTATTCATTAAGACAAACATGCCACATTCTGTGAAACCCCACAATCAGAAGATTAAACAACGGTAATAAGGCAATAATAAGTAGCATAAAATAAAAAAAAACATAAAATGACATGAATAATAATAAAATGAATAAATGATGATGTAAATCAAATGACAACTACATACATGACTAATGAGTATAAATGATTATAATGTAAAATCAAAGAAAATAAAGCACAACACAGATGTATGTTGTACACACAGGTTTCTACTGAGAATCATTAGATCCTTCATTTACACAGGAATTGATCAACAAACTGACAGGGGGACAGGACATGGACCATGGCAAGGCAGTTGCGGGCCTGGGCACTGAAGCATGGGCGGCCTGGCAGGCTAAGACACTTCCCGGATGGTGACAGCAATTCAGGATTCACTGGACTCTGGACAGGCGACAAAGTCCCCTCTGGCACCACATAGCCGTGGCCACAATCTGGCTCGACTTGACAATCAAGAAAGCTGGGCTCATTTATCCCAATTTTAAAAATGTCTTTAAGAGCAACATCATTTAAACCCACATGGAAACAAAGTTCACAAACTTCCTGGATATATTTCTCCAGGGGACGATTCCCCTGGCGTAGATACAGTAGGCGAAAATCTGCTGGGTTCATTTGGGAGGTTTAGCTTTCTGTAATATTGATCCACTGAAGCGAGTTATAGTGAACCCAAATGCAGTTTTTATTTAACATAAACTAAATAAAACCTAGGCTTGATGTGACATCACTGTTACTGGACTTCATGGACTCTTATTTTGAATTCCTTTTGTCTTCTTGTGTCTGGTTTTCAGTTCCTGTGGCTTAGTTTTTGGTTCTTGTTTCCATTGCTGTCTTGTTCATTTCCATAGCAAACCTTGTTTGTAACCATGACAACTTCTCACCACCACCCATCCTTCATTTAGTCCCTTGTTATCTTGTGTTCATTGTCGTGTGTTAACGTTTTGTGCTGCTGTTTATTAAATATGTGTTCATCGTCTTTCTGTGTCAAGCCTTTTTTCTTGGGTTATCTAGTCAAGCCAGTGTGTGACAGTCACTGATTTATCATGCAGCTCAAAGCATTATGGGTAGAATCTCTCCACAGTCTATTCTGATTCATCAACACAGTTTGATCCAAGATAAACAGTAAACCCAGAATAAACCCCAATCCCAGGATAGAGCGGCTGAGTGAATGTGGTCTGGACTGTGTGGATGAGGCTCATTCTGTTTCCGTAGATTCTGTAGAAGGACAGAGTTCCTGCACAGTGATCCACATACACTCCTATTCTATGCCTGATTTGGGGCATTACAGGGAGTTCAGTCTCTATCTTATTGTGTCTAAATGAGCAACTGAAGGGAGAGCAGAACAAACTCCAGGATTGATCATTATATCCAAACCGACACTCATCACCTCGTCCCTTCCTGATGATGCTCTTATATGACACTGATATAGACATACCATTAGAATATTGACCATTCCACTCAATCTCCCAGTAACAGCGTCCACACACACTCTCTCTACACAACACCTGCTCACAATAATCAAATCTGTCTGGATGATCAGGATACGGCTGGACTGGAAGTGCCACAAACAGAAAAGGACTGTTAGTAATCTCTCTGTTACTTTTCGACAGACGGAGGTGTTTATTCACTGTGTTCAGATCCAGAGTGAGTTGATGGGAATCTGATGGAGAGAAAACACATCAGAATCAGGGATCATGAATCTGTCTGATCTTTTAATGTAACACTTTCTATGGAGACCATGCTTATAATGAATTATAGCCCCATTTATACTTTTTTATAGGCAAGTATTACTATTCTATAAATATATTTATAAACATAGGCAGAGCGTGTAAGGCTGGGGAGGGCTTAGCCATGGATTTGAGACTAGAAATATACAATCTGAATGGAATTTTCTCACTCCAACCCCTGCCTGCTGCTGCTTCTGGTTGCTTTTAGAAAGAAAAGCTGCCCATAACTGCTGGTCTAGGATCAGTTTTCTTCACTCCAAAACCAAGCATGGCTGGGCTGGCACACCCATATCCGGCACCCGCCTAAAAATGCGGGATTGTGTGCTTTGGGGGGTTAAAAAGTGCTTTAGGGGAAAAAAGTGATTTGCGCGATTACGCTGATTTTGAGCTGGCAGCCAATTTAGCAAATTAGTTGACATAATGGACATAAGAAAATTGTTTAAGACAAAGACTTAACGATCTGAACAACAACAACAACCTTCACCCATCCAATTCAAGTTGGGTGGGAATATCGGTCCGAGTGTGTTACCAATAAAAGCAGCACACCTGCGGATTTGGGCACAAAGGAAACTGGACCATCACAACCCTACTTGCCCGAATACCCAAAAACATTGTTCGGTAAGCAGAACCAGTCATTTTCGTCAGATTACTACAAGGCATATGCATTCATTGAATACAGCAAAGAGCGAAGGAAGATGCGATATTCTGCTGCCAGTGTAGATTGTTTCAGTGCAGTTCTAGTGGTGCATACAGAGATCCTGTTTTTATTGCAAATGGAGTATGTGACTGGAAGAATATATATTAGCAAAGTTTCAGAATCACGCAGGCGGAGCACCACATTGTTTATTTATTATTTATATTGGCTGCCAGGCCAAATCACGCATACCGTATGCTGGCTTTTTTTGCTAAAATAAACAGTAGTTTGTGAATGTATAGCCGCTTTAATAACAAATAAGTCAACAGGAGCGTTTATACTGGGATGTGTATGTTGTTGCTAGGCGACACGTTGTTTGAAACTACATGGTTATAGGTGGTAGGAAATCTATTTAAATGCATCAAGGGGAAGAGCACATCTTAGCCTTAGCCTGGAGTTGGTTCCCCCTCCGCCTATGTAAGACCTATACTGTATTATAAGAACAGTTATAGTTACATTTATATTATTTTTATAATTACTTATAAGTCATGCATTCACTTTTTCATTGCGCATGCTCATAATCCATTAAACACTGATTTATAAATGGTTCCAGAGACACATGTTTGCTGTACCAATTAGTTATCAATTGTCTTTAATGGATTTTTTGATCTGTTAAACTCTATATCTCCTCAGCCATATGCATGGTATTGCTTATAGAAGTTTGGAATTATACTTAAAATATATTGTTGCAGTGTTTTGCTAGTGTGTAACATTAAAAAAAGAAGTGTTTATAAAGGTAAGGATAAAACTTTATAAATTATTTGTGTTTTTTTCATTATTTCATTACAGAAATTATTGTTTATTAGTTACATTTACAAGTAAACAACATAAAATGTATAAATTAGCACATCTTCAAGATTTCTTAACATTTGCTTTAGGAAAATTGCATCCTATGTTTTCTGCGTGGAAACACTGTGGGGACGCTTATACCCATACCGCCATGCAAGCAAGTGGCTGTCTGTGTGAAATCTGTGTGTGCACGCTAAGACAGAAGCACCTGCACCCCTGGAGTGGAGCCTAGGTCAAGGTCATGGTCAGGAACCTAGCAAATGTGAGCAGCAAGGACCAGCCTGCCGCTTCACACACGTCTTGAAGAGAAGCTTCTGAAAACAGAGCTTTAGAGGTGGCCATACTCCTTGTGGAGTGGGCCTGGACAGCCAAGGATGAAGGCTGGCCGGCCGGCTCATAAGAAAATGAGATAGCTTCGACCACCCACTTGCTCCTTCTCTGCTTAGATGCAGGGAACCCTTTTCTGGGTGACCCAAAACATATGAACAGCTGTTCAGACTTTCTCCACAGTTCAGCTCTGTGGACGTATGCATCTAGAGCCCGAACTGGGCAGAGCAGATTGAATTTCTCTTGGTCAGACATCCGAAAGGGAGGAGGACAAAAGGCCTGCAGCACAATAGGTCTTACAACATTAGTAGGGACCTTAGGAACATAACCCAGCCTTGGGTGAAGAAAAGCCGTTATCATGCCAAGTGCAAATTTCAAGCACGCGGGAGAGACAGAGGGGGCTTGTAAGTCTCCAATTCTTTTGAGAGATGAAATAGCGAGAAGAAAGATAGTCTTGAGAGTAAGGAACTTCTCGGGAACCGCCTCTAGGGGCTCAAAGGAAGCCAGAGAAAGGCCTTCCAAAACGATGGCCAAGTCCCAGGCCGGCACCCTTGTGTGGACTGCAGGTCTAAGCCTCAGGATGAAGTATCAACCCTTTTGGCTGAGAAAGCAGGTCCCTCCTGGCCGGAATCTCCAGAGGAGAGGTGTCGAGGAGAGACACAAGGTCCGAGAACATACTCGGCCGGCCAGAAGGGAGCCTCTAGCAGAAGACGGACTCCGTCCCAGCGTACTATCTCCAGAACACCCGGGAGCAGAGCAATGGGGGGGAAAGCATACAGACGCAGCCTCGACCATGACTGTACCATGGCATCCAGCCCAAGTGGACAGTGACTTGTCTCTTGAGATGTGAACAGATCCACTTCCGCTAGGCCAAAATTTTCCCACAGGAGCTGCAGCACCTTGGGATGGAGTCTCTATTCTGGAGTCTCGACAGAATGCCTGCTCCCTGATTTTGTTGCCCCGGGATGTACACTGCCCTCAGAAACTCAGAGAGAGCAGTTTCCCTTTGGCCCACAGGAGGATCCGATGAGCCAGCTTTTACAAAGGATGTGACCTCAGAACCCCCTGATTGTTTATATAGGAGACCACCGATGTGTTGTCTGTGCGAACAAGCACATGACGGCCTCTTAGGTCTGGGAGGAAGTGCTTCAGAGCCTGATACATGTCCAACATCTCCAGGCAAATGATGGCCCCACCACAGACCTTGAGCTGCGCCACCACTCATGATTTTGGGGAACTCTTGGGAAAAATCCCCTGGTTCTGAGCCACCACTGCAGGGGTCTGGACAGCAGGCCAAAAGGTATCCCATTGGACGCAGCTGCCATCAGACCCAGCAGTCTCTGAAACTGTTTGACAGTGAGTGACTGGCCTAGCTTTAATTCTTTCACGGCTGTGAGAATATGTTGAATATGAGAATATATTGCGCGCAGCTCACTGTATCATTGTGTGATACTTTTGTATCCTTTTTGTAAAGTTTTAGCCTGGTTGCTATTCACTGCCATTATATGGAGGAGCACGTGCAGGACTTTCTCCTTTTAAGGTCCGAAAAAGGACATAGGGCATTAGAACAACAGCAGGGTGAGTAAAAAATGACTTTATTTTCATTTTAGGGTGAACTATCCCTTTAAGTTGGTTTAACAAAACATTATTTGTTTAAATGAACTTGTTTTAGTCTTGTTGTACTGATAAACTAATTGTGGAAAAGTTAATTTAAGGTCATTGAAGTATTTTTTGAGTGTACAGAATAATTTCAAATTATGAAATATTTTGTCTGTTCAATCTGAAAAAAGGTTAACTGTTAAACTGTAAAAAGTTTACAAATAATTTGTGTGAATTATTACCTCAGATTGTTCAGGTTGAATCAATGTTATGATTGTTTTCAGTGTAGCTGAACTCCTCTAGTTCAATATGTCAGCAGTGTCTCAGTACACTTTACTACATATCCTGTGCAAATCATCATTTACATGATCAACTCTAAAACTCATGTTTTCTTTCTTTTCTTCTACAGGAAGAACATGAACACACTCACAATTTTTCTGCTTGTTTTCTTAGTGACTTACATTGTAGGAAGTCGTCCCTGGTCCAGGTACTAGTGTCTGTGGAAATCAACAGACATGAAGAGTGTGATTATCAAGAGGAAATGATCCCTGCATCCGCTCCTAAGACATTTCTAATATGATCTTCTACATGATATGGAGGATGATTTCTGAGAGCAGATGATTCTCCAGATGTATAAACCTTGCATACGCACAACATGGGCATAGAAATGTGTATACACAACTTTCCACGCACATATTAGGATTTATACAAAATAAACTAGGCATGAGTGAGCGAAGTAAACAATTATTTGAAATTCTGTTTTACATCTGATATACATATTTAGATTAAATTTGCCACTCTATTAATTTAGTTAAGCACTGAAATTTCATGAAATCATTATCCAGAAGTTACAACATTTCTTTATATACATTTAAATATGTGTAGTGGATGCACTGCTGCTTTAACTACAGCGCATGATAATTCTGCTTTGAATTGTGTTCTAAATAGCAGAACTCATGTTCAGAGAAAATATCTTCACGTGAATAATGAATAATGATCAATGATGCACACTTGACTTTGTCTAAGCAGAGTGACATAGATGGCATAGATGGCATAGTGACTGGTCACTGAAGGACGGTCCATTGGCCGGTTTGAATAAGTCCGGTGACACAGTACTGTAAAACCTCACAGACAGACAATGATGATTCTTTCTGTGATCTTCACAATATTTTGAAAAATACCATTGCATTTTAAGGACAGAATTTGTAAACAGTAAGACTTGCATGTCTTTAAATTGTTCTGTCAGTGGAGATGCACATACACACAATCTTCCACTGATTTTGCGCAGATTTGGGCGTATGGTTTTACAAATCGGAAAACTTCGGTGTACTCGTAATCTGCCTTTTGTGCATATGCTCACTTTTAGGATGAAATCTACGCAAAGTTTTATACATGAGGCCCCAGGACTTTACCTCTGTCAGAGATCTTCTTGAGCCCCTCTTTGCAGAAATCCTCCAGTTTGTCTCTCAGCTGACGGACAGATTCTCTCACGCCATCAAAAGAGGAGAGAGAACTGAAGAGATCATTTACGTCTGTAGATTCAGGAGGAGCTGAGAGAGACTTGAAACTCTACAGGAAACAGAAATCAAAGCTCATCACCTCCACACTTCAGCCAATAACCTGCACTACTGTCAGATGTGTCAAGTCAAGTCAACTTTATTTATATAACGCTTTTTTCAATGCTGATTGTCTCAAAGCAGCTTCACAGTGTTAAACAGGAAAATAATGAACAGAATTTGATTCGGCTGAACAGCCGCTCTGGAGAAAACACTGATGTCATCAGCTCATTTCAATTATCATATATATTCAAGTAATGTAGTTGATATAATTTAGTTTAGTAATTAAATTTATTTGGATATTTATTTGAAAATTTAGTGTCCCCAACTGAGCAAGCCAGAGGCGACAGTGGCAAGGAACCAAAACTCCATCAGGTGTCCTAATGGAGAAAAATAAACCTTGGGAGAAACCAGGCTCAGTCGGGGTGCCAGTTCTCCTCTGGCCAATTAACAAACAGTGTATGATTATTATTTTGGCAGCTTTACAGGTCAGAAGTAATATTAGATTGGATTATTCGAAAGATCGGAGGCATCACGGCGGGTTTATTGAGGATGGCGTGTCAATTAAACAATTATTAAATAGGAATATTCGAAAAATCGGAGTCATCACGCCGGAGATGGATCCGTTGAGGATGCCATGTCGATGAGCAATTTCAGAGGGTAGACTAATTGACACGGTCTCTGCAGACACTTCAGGGATGCGTTGGTAATGTCTGGGCACTGGTCCACCATCTGATCTGGATACGGCCCGGACTGCGGTAAACCTCGGGATAAACAGAGAGACTAACATTAGCGTAGATGCCATTCCTCTTATGATGTAACGAGTACATCAGGGTGTTATGGGAAGTGTTCCCGGTTCCGGCTGACCTAGTTAATGCAGCCTAACAATTTGAATAAAATATCAATTAAAAATATTTTATGTGTATGCTATAGTAAAGAGATGCGTTTTTAGTCTAGATTTAAACTGACAGAGTGTGTCTGCTTCCCGAACAATGCTAGGAAGGCTGTTCCAGAGTTTGGGTGCTAAATAGGAAAAGGATCGACCGCCTGCAGTTGATTTTGATATTCTAGGTATTATCAACTGGCCAGAGTTTTGAGACCGCAATAGACGTGATGGAGTATAATGCGTTAAGAGCTCGCTCAAGTACTGGGGAGCTAAACCATTTAGTGCTTTGTAAGTAATTAGCAAGATTTTAAAATGTATGCAATGTTTAATAGGGAGCCAGTGCAGTGTTGACAGAACCGGGCTAATATGGTCATACTTCCTGGTTCTAGTAAGAACTCGAGCTGCTGCGTTTTGGACCAGCTGCAGTTTATTTATTAAGCGAGCGGGGCAACCACCCAGTAGAGCATTACAATAATCTAGCCTTGAGGTCATGAACGCATGTACTAACTGTTCAGCATTTTGCATTGAAAGCATATGCCGTAATTTAGATATATTTTTAAGATGGTAGAATGCAGTTTTACAGATGCTAGAAACGTGGCTTTCAAATGAGAGATTGGTATCAAAGAGCACACCCAGGTTCCTAACTGACGACGAGGACTTGACAGAGCAGCCATCAAGTGTTAGACAGTATTCTAGGTTACTACATGTGGAGTTTTTTTGTCCAATAATTAAAAATTCTGTTTTTTCTGAATTAAGTTGCAGGAAATTACTAGTCATCCAATTTTTTATATCAGCTATGCATTCCGTTAATCTTGTGAATTGGTAAGTTTCGTCTGGGCGTGAAGAAATATAGAGCTGAGTATCGTCAGCATAACAATGAAAACTAACGCCATGCTTCCTAATGATATCTCCCAGTGGTAGCATGTACAGGGTGAAGAGCAACGGTCCTAGCACTGAGCCCTGCAGTACTCCATACTGAACTTGTGATCGGTGTGAGATCTCTTCATTTACTGCTACAAACTGATAACGGTCAGATAAGTATGATTTAAACCCTGCCAATGCAATTCCACTAATGCCAACATAATTTTCGAGTCTATTCAAAAGAATGTTGTGGTCGATGGTATCGAATGCAGCGCTAAGATCGAGTAACACTAACAGAGAGATACAACCACGATCGGATGATAAGAGTAAATCATTTGTAACTCTAATGAGAGCAGTCTCAGTACTATGATGTGGTCTAAATCCTGACTGGAAATCCTTACAGATACCATTTCTTTATAAAAAGGAGCATAATTGTGAGAACACTGCCTTTTCTAGTATTTTTTGACAGAAAGGGTAGATTTGAGATTGGCCTGTAATTGACTCATTCTGTAGGGTCAAGTTGCGTTTTTTTAATAAGTGGTTTAATAATAGCCAGCTTAAAAGATGTGTTTTAACTCTTGTTTATCTTTAGTAACTCTCCTCAATCCAGCACTTCTTATATTCATTATGTCATTAGAACTACAAATTCTAGCATTTGCCATTTACACTATATGTAATAATAATAATTTATTACATTTATATAGCGCTTTTCTTGGTACTCAAAGCAGTTTACATATAGAAGGGGGAGTCTCCTCAACCACCACCAATGTGCAGCACCACCTGGATGATGCGATGGCAGCCATATTGCGCCAGAACGCCCACCACACACCAGCTGATTGGTGGAGAGGAAACAGAGTGTGAACATTTTTTCTAGGAAATTATTTGGATAATAAAGCATCTGCCAATAACATAAATGTAACAGATCAGCCAAGGCGAAGCCACAGAACAGGGGGGCTTGAAAGACAGAGGCAGATCTGGTGGGAGCAATGACGAAGGAGGAACCGGAGGGAAAACAGGAGCCCTGGGGAGCCGAAGGGATGAAGGACAGAGGCGCAGCCGGAGATCCAGAAGTCCGTGGTGAAACCAGGGTAATGCCTGACCAAGGTGCCGTAGGAGGGAGCCCAGTGGCATCTGAGGGATGCCGAAGGAACATGGAGCCATGTTTGACAGGCCGAGATGGAGTCATGGGCTTGGAGGCCCAGGGTGGAGTCAAGGAACACCCTAGGCCGAACTGAAGACCAGGAAGCTTGAGGCAGAGCCTGGTAGCTGGGTGGAGCCAGCGGAATGGGAGGAGCCAAGGTGCTGGATGGAACCTGCAAGGACGACAGGGCTTTGAATGGTCTTCATGGTTAGGACGCAGGACTTGGAGGCTGGACAGAACCAGCAGAGATAGGCCCTGTCCCAAATGGCACACTTCATATGCACTTTCGGTCTTGTGGACTTACAATGGCTGCCGCATGCGCGTGTCTGTTAAGTCCACGAGACCGTAGGGCGTCCCATTTGTCATTTTGGGTCTCAGAAGGGTGCTCGCAAAATTTCACCATTATATAATAAATCAGAAAATTTCAAATGTTGTGGAAGTTTTGAACGGTTGATGGCGCTAGTGGATTTTGGCAGCTAAATATATATTCCAGAAGAAAGAGCTCTGAAAATAGATTTCCTAAGAGATTTCCAGGGCTGAACTGCATCTGTAAGTGTGTCTCTTTCAAAAGAAGATGATCAGATGAGAGTCTGACTGATGATTACATCAGAGAGCCTCCGAACAAATCTTTGGGGTGCACATTGGATCGATTCCATTCCAAGAGCTCTTCCTGTCTGATTTTCTGATGTATTGGAGACATCCAGTAGGTTACCGAAAGAACACCACAGACACAGTACAATCAACTTCGGAAAATCTCACAGAAAAACAAGCAGCTGTGAAAATTATGATACACTGGTGTTTTGGCAGATGAGAAGTTTATCTATGTATCATCTTTTTACTCTTTTAATTCTTTTTTAAATAATTGATTTAATTTTCCTTGCTTTTATTTTGTGATTATTTTAATTCCTTTTCTGTGTAAAGCACTTTGAATTACCATAGTGTATGAAATGTGCTATATAAATAAACTTGCTTTGCCTAACATAACACAAACACAGAACAACACTTCAGTCAACGGCTCATTCTGCTCTCATGAAATGTTTCTCTTTGAGTCTCTTGTTCTTCTAGATCTCTGTTACCTGCAGGAAATGGATGTGATCCTGTGTGTGTGAAAGCTGCTCCAGCTCAGCGTGTCTCCTCCTCAGATCACTGATCTCCTGCTCCAGTCGCTCCAGACGTCCTTCAGCTCGACTCACTGCAGTCTTTTCCTGATCTCTGATCCACTGTGTGACCTCAGAGCGGCTTCTCTCAATGGAGCGGATGAGCTCAGTGAAGATCCTCTCGTTGTCCTCCACTGCTGTCTGTGCAGAGCGCTGTTAGGACACACATCACAATCACACAGTGGCTTCAGTGAGTCCTGAATGACACTTCTCAAACTTCTCTTCTTCTGCAGACTCACCTTATGAGCCTCCACAGCCTCTCTCAGCTGCTGAAGATCTTTCTCTCTCTGCTGGATCCTCTGCTGGAACGACCCCTGCGTCTCCTTCAGCTGGTGCTAACAAACCAATAACAGAGATGTCACTTTATACTGCAGTCACTAAACCATAATGTGAAGAGTTGAATCTAGTAAAAGTGGAATGAATAACCAATGGCTGTAGGTTCAAACTCCTGAAGGGATGATTGATCAGTTTCCACCACTGTACATTAATTTACATGAAGCATAAGGGCTGTTTCACACTGTAAGCATAAGTATAATAAAAGTGAAACTGACACAGATGTAGAGCTTCACACTGACAGTGTTTCTGCTGCGTAACAGACCTGCGGCTCTTTATGACAAAAAAAAAATATTACTGGATCACAACATTGAGTATTTCTGTTAATAACTGCCATCAATTATGAAATGTTGATTGGGAATCACTCGTTCTAATTGACATGAAGACAGGCATCACATTCCATCAAAAAACAGAAACAGAACAGAAGCCAACGCCCGAGGTGAAGCTATAAACGACTGAGTTCATACGGACTGAGCAGAAAGTGTTTGCGTGTCTGTCGCTCTGTTTATCGTGTGTAGCTCAATATGTTTATGGTGCCTTTCACCATATTTCCTGTTAAGTTCAGGGTGGAGCACAAATACGCTCAGCAGTGAAAGTCCACTTACAGCTTCTGTTCACTTCTACTGACGTCTGCAGTGTGAATGATGTTATCTGATCATATGGGTGCCGATATAAACAGTGTCAGCATTATTTCATCAGTGTGTAGTTTATAGCTCATACCTGTTTCTCTGTCCTCTGAGCTGCAGCTGATACAGTGTCGTGGTTTTTATGTTCATCCATCGTACACAACACACATATACACGTCTGATCAGTGCGGCAGAAAACCTCAAGGGCTTTATCATGTGTTTGGCAGATCATCTCCTGCAGTCGTCCAGTGGCTTCAGTCACTTTATGTGGCTTACGTGAGTGAAATTCCTCATGACGGTCAAAATGAGTTTGACAGTAAGACTCCAGACACACCAGACAGGACTTGACGGCTTTGTGTTTTCTTCCAGTACAGGCGTCACACTGCACATTTCCAGCGTAACCGTCAGCAGGAAGTTTAGTCTTCTTCAGTTTCTCCACCACTTCAGCCAGCATGGTGTTTTTAGCTAAAGCAGGTCTTGGACTGAAGGTCTGTCTGCACTGAGGGCAGCTGTAGATGCTCTTCGGATCCTCCTGATCCCAGCAGCCCGTAATACAGATCTTACAGTAACTGTGTCCACAGGGAATGGCCACTGGATCCTTCAGGAGATCCAGACACACTGGACACAGGAACTCATCCTGAGCCACTGAAATTCTGGCTTCTGCCATTTCACACAAACACACACCAGCTCAACTGCACTTCAGTTTCTCTTTCTCTGCACTGAAGAGTTTCCTGTTTCCTGGTTCTGTGTTTGAGTGACGTGTGCAAAATGGTCATAAACACACAGGTCACACAGGTCATAAAACATCCAACTAGATGTCTCTTTTCAGCTATTTTCTTGGAAATGGAGGAAGCTAACAAGGGTATCCACAATCGTGCTGTTACGCGCAGAAGCATCTTTGCAAACAACGTGGTGAGGTAGGTCAAAAGAAAGGACTTTTTTTCTGCAGTCACTGCGTAAGCACTGGGGGGGGGGATAATTAATTGCAAGTGTAATGTGTTTCTGCTGAAATGTTTTAGATTGTGATAGAAGGCTTTATCAGACACTACTTTTTTAAACACCACAAAATACCGGTAATCTGTTTTACATAGTTTAAACACATGCAAGAAAGAACTGTTTGTGAATATTTATAAAACCTGCTACATTAAACACATCTTAAAAAAAACAAAAAAATAGGATTATAATTTTTTTTCAGGTCCAGCACTACTGCAAAATGAGAGTTCCAGTCCTTCAGCGTTTCTAGAGGATACAAGGCCTGATTTTCGCCTCAGCAGGGCCGGAGGCCATCAATCAACTCCTGAGAGTGCTGAGGATTGCGAGGCATCATGGGTGGGGTCCGGCTCTGGAAACCCTGGTGTTCTTGTTTTGGTTGGCAACTGGGGCTAGCCGAGAAGAGGGCCTTCGGAATGCCCCTACCAACTGTCCACAGGGTGGTGCACCGGATGACTGATGAAATGATATTCATCCTACCCAGGATTATTATTATTGGTGATGGTTTTGCTTTGCTTGCACAGTGCTTTTTTTACACACTTTTTTTTATATTCACAACAATGGTGTACCATCTGGGAATGCAGAGTATGCATGTGCATATATGGGCTTGTCTTATAACCAAATCTTTTTTTCTTATTTTACCTGCAGGTGGTTGCAGCATGTGCAATGTTGCACAACATATGCATTGGAGTAGGTGACCTCTTGGAAGAGACCAATGGAGATGTTCCACATAAGAACGACCAGCCTCTCCAAGAAAATGCTGATGACAGCCAGAGCGGAGCAGCATGGTGTGAAAGGCTGGCAGGCCGAATTTCACCAGTGGATCACAGCTACTTTTTTCAGGTAAATGATCAGAAATCCTGATGTACATTTTACAGTAATTGCATTTATGTCACTTCATTGATGTGTACAATTCATAAAATTGGTATTTTTTTTAACTGTATAGCATTTAACTGCTCTTTTTGTCTCTGTCCCCACTCCTGAACCCTGACTTTTGCTCGAGTGAAAGTGACCAGTGACTTTTTTGTTTGTGAATAGAGTGTCCGTGTTCTTCAGTTAACATAAACCTTTAATTGCCTTTACACTGTTTTAATCTGTTTATTTCACATTGAACAAATGTATTATTTATGCAATCAAGTATGATGTTGTATGTTTTAAAGGCTGAAGGTACACATTTTCATGATGTTATTTAGTAATTAGCAGAATATTTCTTGAAATGAAAGCATTAAAAGTGTCACTTCCCACTCTTTGCTGCTGAAACACGGGCCATTGTCACGGATGACAGTTTATGCTATTCCATGTCTTGCAAAAATTGATTTTGCATGTGTTACCACACAGTTTGTGGACATGCTAGAAAGTAAGGCTAATTCATGGTAGTTTAGGTAATAGTCAATCACCACTAAATACTAGATCTATTCCCACTTTCTCCCAGGGTCATGTTGGTAAATCCGGATTCATCCACTCAATTCGATTTTCTGCAGCACTTTGGTCAGTCGGCTATTGTGCTCTTGAAGCGAAGATCCCCGAATGATCATCATTGTATGCTCTGACTCCTTCAAGTCCTTCGATGATGTTCTCCATCGCTCTGTGAAATATTTCTGATGCAGAGACAATTCCAAAAGGTAGTCTGAGGAAAGAATATCTACCGAACGGAGTATTGAAGGTACAGTACTTCGAACTGTCTTCGTCCGGGAGTATTTGCAAGCTTTGTGAAATATTTGGCACCTGACATTTCATTCATTATTTCTTCACGTTTTGGTATCTGATAGCGCTCACGCTTTATGTTGTCGTTCAGATCTTTCGGATACATGCACACTCTTAAGTCGCCATTTTTTTTCTTTACACACACCATGGAGTTCACCCAGTCCGTTGGCTCTTCAACTCTTTCGATTACTCCTAGTGTGGTCATTTTGTCTAGCTCTTTGAGAGGTGCAGGAACTCGATGAGCAGGATGCACTATAGGATGCGCATGTTGTTATCTTGTAAACACCAAACCCTTCGAAGACATCTGTGAAGCTTTGCACTGTGTCATCCACAGCATTACTTGTACTCACCACTGAGTTGTCTTGGTTGATGTGACACACCCTTTTAACAAGATTCAAGATTTCACATGCTTTGTCACCTAGCAGAGATTCTAGTTCTTCTGACACAACAGAGAACAGCACGTGGTGCACTTTCTCTTTCATTGTTACTTTAGCTTACATGCGCCAAGAGAGTCAATGATTTGACCATTGTAGTCTTTGAGAAGTATCGACTTAACTTGTTCCTAATTTTTTGTTTTTCTTTCATCCTTTTGATGTCTGACTTGCTGATTAGATTTGCTTTGAGCCTCAGGTGAGTTCCATGCGGTTGCTGCACATGTGAACGAAATACAAATCTCTCATATGTTTTTCGGTGAACAGTGAGCAGTAGGTTTGTTCAGCACATCGTCAAGCTTGTTTTTATCTGTCAAGAGAAATTGAGTGTTCTCTTCTAAACAATTAGATCAAAATTATAAGAAAAGATAATAAAAAGCAGAGAACTCTAGGGGCCATGAAGTTTTCATAAGGTGACAAAAACAGACTGTGAACTGTGTGTATACCACATCCTGTAAAGATGATGTATGTTGCATTATGTGTGTGAGTGAATCTGGGAGCAAGAGCATTGATGTGTGTAACTATCAAATATATAGACAGTCAGGAAGTAAATGTCTAGGGGAAAAAAACTGATAAAATGTACAATAAAAATGTGCATTGCTAATGCCATTGACACGAACAGGAAAAGTGTTGTAAAGCAATTAATGCAAGTAACAATTAACGCAGACCTCAAATATGTTAACAGAAGCAACATGTGCAAATGCAGAGAGAGTGTGCGTCATTAGTGATCATAAAAACGGGGCCTTTAGAGCTTTAGAAAGAGAGAGCAAACAAGCAAGCAGCAAGCGGAAGCCAGCGACAAAACCACAACATCAGAGGATCAAAAGAAGACAGAAAACACCTGACATTCTTAGAGAAGAACACGTACAGAACTGAGTCAGGGTAAAGTTTTGAAATGTAATTGTGCATCTGGCCCATGGAACTTCCAGCTTAGCTGGCATTTAGCTTTTGCTTCTGCAAGAAATAATAAAATGAGAACGAGGACTGCCCTCAAACTCTGATAGTATTGTCTGTTCATTGCTGTAGAGTAAGAATGTCATGAGATGATTGTCTGAAAAAAAAAATTTGTAAAGTCTGTCAGGATATCTCCAGCACCACTGCCTCTGGCAGCCCCTCGCGGTCTTCCTCCTTAGCACCGCGATCCCCTCAGCAGCGAGGGCTCTTCGACAGCATGTCTTATTGAGATATCCTGACAGACTTTACAAAGTCAGTCAAGGTTGTCAGCCAGTCGTAACAGTGTGGGCCGTGGGAGTGTATTAGCAGACATAGCTGTCCTCTGAGGGCGAAGAGCCAGAACACTGAACGGATGGCTAACCCACCCCACCCAGGTAGGCTTGGTTGATATCTGAACCGTGGGCCTATGGGGGTACGGTAGTGATCAGTGTAGACCCTGAGATAATATAACTGAGAAAAGAGAATATTATACACCCACCAGACTCCTGAGTCTGAGTAATATAAATAGAGGAAGTGGCTCATGACCAAGAGTTATAGTACATTTCGCTAACATTTGTTTAAAAGTCTAAATAAAATGTTGAGAATAAACTCATTACATTTTTAGAATAAAGTCGTATTTCGAGAAAAAACTTGGTACATTTTGAGAAAAAATTTACATTGGTGTACAAACGTTACATTGGTGCCGAAACCCGGGAGGAAGGAGGGACATGCTGTCGAAGAGCCCTCGCTGCTGAGGGCTGCCCAAGGCGGTGGTGCTGGAGCGAGTGAAGATCTGGTGGGACGGAGAGCTCGCTGCCGTGCCCCTGGGTCGAGGTGGGGTGGCTGCCGTCCAAGAGGGAGCGGAGGAGTCGCCGGAGCCTGCTGCCTTCCGCCATTTAGGGGACTCGCAGGGAGCACGGGACTCGCTGCCGGCAGGGGGCGGAGGAGGATCGAGCCGTCCACCAAGCGTCCAGTGCCATCGCATGGCACCCCGAGGAAGAGCCTCTCGGTTGGTGAGGACCGAGCAGCAGTGTGTCCGGGAACCAGACCAGAATTTGTTTTTTTTCTTTTTTCTTTATTCTTTTCTCCTCTCTCCCCTCTCTCGTTCTGTCGTTCCTCATGCTCCTGGCTCCGTTTCTCTCGCCTCTCTATCCTTACCCCCAGGTACTGTGGCCGCAGTACAGCGAAGGGTGCAAGCAGTGAGGCGAGGGACCGTGAGAGCAGGCCTGTGGCAAGTGATAATGAGCTCCAGCTGCGCGCCACACCGGTCTCGTCTCACGGAGGAGTGACGGGAGCATAAAAGGAGGAGCGACGACAGTGCAAGACGAGAGAGGACCAGGCCTGGATTTTACGTTGTGTTTTATTTACGTTTTGTACGTGGGTGCGCGGTAGTCGTCCGTGAGGGGCTGCCGCTTTTACTTTCATTTTGTGTTTATTTTTATTAAAGTCTTTTAAATGTTCGCCGGTTCCCGCCTCCTTCTTCCTTGTACATACAAACTCCGTTACAGTTGAGAATAAACACGGTGTTATGTTCACAGTGATCATCAGTGTCATGTGCAATGCATATTGACAGCCCTCACGAAAAATAACCATGATTTTTTGGTTTTATTTGTAGTAAAACCATGGTTCATTTTCGTAAGGGAGAGTTTGGATCACTTAGTCAAGCTATATTTTAGTTCCCTTTCAAGGGATCTCGCTGTGTCACTGCTGTGGTAGCGCCTCTGCGTGATTGCGTCGTGAAGCAAGTATGGAATCAGTCCAATGGCGGGTGACGTCATCAACCAGGAAACTATAAAGCACCCCTGAACCAAACAGTGTTAGCTTCTGTGCTTTCCGCAAGCACTCTCTGTGAATCATTGTCCGGTTGGTGTTTTTGTCTGTCTTTAGTTTCTGCTAGGCAGGAGTTTCACAACAAACACACAAGATTATGGGGAAGTACGGATGCACTGTACACCAGTAGCCTATTCACAAACATCTGTACATTAGGCATTAGGCAGTATTTTAGCATGATAAGCAGTGCAATAGCAAGCATTTATATAAAGAAATATAATGTCTAGTGTTTAGACAGTATCACATTATATATTTTACCATAGGCTAAAATATATTTACACTAAATCACAGTTACACCTAAGCATATATTCGCAAACAAGCTACATTAGGCAGTATTTTAGCATGATGAACTGTATCATAAGCTAACAAAACAGAGCAAAATATATTACAAATATGTTAAGAGAGTATCACATTACAAACATTTGTTTTTTTTTATTGGTTCTCCTATTGATCAGTGTGGCTCTCCTGAAAAAAATAGCGAAGACCACTGACTTAAATCATTAAGCAGTTGATAACGTGACAGACTGAAAGTTTAATCACTATCAAAATTTTGTCTTTTGAAAGAGGCATTCAAATCCATTCGGCTCATAAATCAGGGGCACGTGTTTGAATGGGCGCACACGCTGGGTTACGCTAAAAGCCACATCCACACCAATCAGAGAAAACCATTGCAAAAAACATTCATGCATTCTTAAGTGAAACGAAATACTTTTTCTGGTCACTGCAACAGCATGCGGATCATGTGATCTGTGAGTGTAAAGAGAGAAGCAGGTGCATGATGGGATGTGAGGCTGCGCAGGCGAGACCTCGGTGTGTGGCGACCAGCAGCACACTGGTCTTCACTCAGGCCATCTTCTGTCTGCCTGAACACACACACACACACACACCCCATTCAGTAGCAGTCTGACAGCATTTAATCTTAAATATGATCCAGACGAAGCGGCTCCAGCTGATCTGTGTCTAATGAACGTCATGTGAGGTCTTTATCCAGGATCGTGCACACGATCCACATCAGCAGCAAAGCACTTAAATTAACACTTTATATCACTTTATATAAATGAGGGTGAGTTTTTTTGGTCCAATAATTAGAATCTAATTTTTTTATATCATATATGCATTCCGTTAATTTTGGTAAATTCAAGAAACATGTGACCCGTGCTGGCAAAAGGAGTCGGAATGCACACAGGATAAT
Organism: Rhinogobio ventralis; assembly: GCA_039654625.1. Classification (NCBI taxonomy): domain Eukaryota; kingdom Metazoa; phylum Chordata; class Actinopteri; order Cypriniformes; family Gobionidae; genus Rhinogobio; species Rhinogobio ventralis. The sequence goes on along the minus strand of CM077207.1, from coordinate 34,854,076 downwards.
ATCGAGCTACAGGCAAAGCGAGTGAAAAATGTCGATGTTGAGGCTTTTACAAAAATGAGTTCATTAAACCCTCGTCTAGCAATCCCAGTGATCCAAATGGCAATTAAACATCTAAAAGTATCTTTATTTGTATGTTTTTGGAGACCTTTCCTTTGTCCATGTCACTAGCGCTGACTGACAGATCCGAAGCGTGCGCACAAAGACGCCTCAGACAGGCCGATATACACATATAAACAGAATTATAATTGTTGGGGCAAACATCCGTCGTGTGACATTATAAAACATCTGTCAGTCTTAATATATAGGCTGTCTGTTTCATTAATGTTAATCAAACAATTGTGGTATCATGGGAAATTTTTTTTAAGGTGCTTTTGTTTTGGAACCTTCAGAAAACTTTAACTCGATTTTTCTCAAAATTCCCTTTGCTGCCCCAGTCAACTTCAAACAGGTGTAGGTCATACATTTACTGAAGGTTTTTTTAATAAAACTAAGTGAATCTGCCTTTGCGAGTTTCCATTTAAGTGAAAATGCAGTGCAGAAGTGTAAAAAAAAGATTCTACCTCTCCTGCATTTTCAGTTTCTTAACAGTACTGTCTAAAATATATGCCCATTAAATATATTTAAAATCAAACATACCTATAATTGTTTTAGTTCCCCTGTGAACAATCAGGAAATCCAAAACTAGTCAGGATGCCCTCTGTACCCTGTTTATGTTGGTGCAGAGAAGTGCCCTTGACGAGGCAATCATGGCAGCCATATACGGCACGTCAATACTTGGTGAAAGGAAAATTTACTAGACAAATGCAATTAGCTTTTTTGTCTCTTGCAGTGGCAGTCAAGAAGAGATTTCTAAATGTGTCCAAAGAGACTTTGGTGATTACAGTCAATTCTAAATGGGGGAATTCACTGCCTGAAAGGAAATAAAAATAAAAAAAACTTTTGAATACATTGTATTACTGTAATTTTTTTTAACATTGTAAAGTATGTTCCTTGCAATTTTTTATGCAAATGTTCATATGTGTTATAGAAAAATAAAGTTTTTCTTCAAATGCGACGTGAATGTATTTTCTTGCATGCGTTCTCACGCATATGTTGGGGTTGAGGTTAAACGCATGAAGAACCACTTATCTGGGTGTGAGCTGGGATTCGACAACTCTGCAGGCTCAATTGTCACCGGTTCGCATTGCATTGATTCTCTCCGCAGGAAAAGGAGTAAAGCTAGTCACTCACTGTCAAACAGTTTCAGAGACTGTTAGGTCTGATGGCATCAGCCCGCTGTACATGAGACTGTTACAGTGGTGGCTCAAGGGACTCTCCCCGAGGGGAAATCCGTCACGCGCCAATGTGAAAAGAACCTTGGTTTCTCTCCCAAGGGCCTGTGTTGGGAGCTCCGTGTCGTCTCGTCCTGCTAACGACTGATGCGTCCCTCACGGGGTGGGGGTGTGGGTGGGGGGGGGGGGGGTGGTGGTCTCTCGGCCAGAGGTCTGTGGCAGGACCATCAGCTCTCATGGCACATAAATTGCTTAGAGGCCTTAAAACTTCCAGGCCTTCCAGACCTCAGGTGCTATCATGTGCTGGTTCGGACCGACAACACATCGATGCTCTCTTACATAAATCATCAGGGGGGTCTGAGGTTGCGTCCCTTATACAAGCTGATCACCAGATCCTCCTGTGGGCCCAGGGGAAACTGCTTTCTATTAGGGCAGTTTATATCCCCGGGTACTTGAATCAGGAAGCAGACATCCTGTCGAGGCAGGGGCAGGGGCCGAGTCCCGGGGAATGGACACTTTACCCCGAGGTGATGGAGCTCCTGTGGGAGAATTTCGGCAGAGCAGAAGTAGATCTGTTCACATCATCAGAAACGTCTCACTGTCATCTGTGGTTCTCACTAAATCATCCAGCGCCTTTGGGACTGGACGCCATGGTACAGGAGTGGCTGAGTACCCCTGTACGCTTTTCCTCTGCCCTGCTTCCGGGAGTTCTAGAGAGAGTTCGCCGGGACGGGGTCCGTCTGTTGTTAGTAGCCCCGTTTTGGCCGGCACAAGTATGGTTCTCAGACATAGTGTCTCTCCTAGACGGCTGAAGAAACAGTGAAGAAAGTTTGAAAGTGAAAATATATTTTGTTCCGGCCTTCATATACCAAAATATATTTCAAAATGTATTTTAGGGGCAAGCAAATACATTTTCAATAGCGAAACTAGATTTTGTATCCATCATTTAATGTGTTAGAAGAATTTTAAACCACATGAACTTCCTGTTTTCCACTTTTGTCCACACAGAAAACACAACGCAGACTGAAACCCACTACACCAGGAATGAGGAACCTGCTTTACAGACATGCAGACACGTGCTTTGCACACGTCACTCAAACACAGAACCAGGAGACTCTTCAGTTCAGACAAACTGAAACTGAAGTGCAGTTGAGCTGTTGTGTGTTCATGCAGTAAAATGGCAGAAGCCAGAATTTCTCAGGATGAGTTCCTGTGTCCGGTGTGTCTGGATCTCCTGAAGAATCCAGTGACCATTCCCTGTGGACACAGTTACTGCAATATCTGTATTATGGGCTGCTGGGATCAGGAGGATCAGAAGAGAGTCTACAGATGCCCTCAGTGCAAACAGACCTTCAGTCGAAGACCTGCTTTAGCTAAAAACACCATGCTGGCTGAAGTGGTGGAGAAACTGAAGAAGAGAAAACTTCCTGATGACTGTTACGCTGGAGCTGGAGATGTGCAGTGTGACGCCTGTACTGGAAGAAAACACAAAGCCGTCAAGTCCTGTCTCGGGTGTCTGGAGTCTTACTGTCAGAATCACCTTGAACAACATGAGAGTTTGTTTAAAAGAAAGAGACACAATCTGACCGATGCCACTGGACGACTGCAGGAGATGATCTGCCAAACACATGATAAAGCCCTTGAGGTTTTCTGCCGCACTGATCAGACGTGTATATGTGTGCTGTGTACGATGGATGAACATAAAAACCACGACACTGTATCAGTTGCAGCTCAGAGGACAGAGAAACAGGTATGAGCTATTTGTAAATCATTCATTCAATGTATATACATCATTTCATAACTTTTGTAAAACAGGCTTTGATAAAGCAACGTTAAATAATAGAAAATATTCACTGATTGTTTGACCAAAATATCTTTGTCAAGAATACCGCAAGTTAAACAGAGCGACAGACACGCAAACACTTTCTGTTCAGTCCGTATGAACTCAGTCGTTTATAGCTTCACCTCGGGCGTTGGCTTCTGTTCTGTTTCTGTTTTTTGATGGAATGTGATGCCTGTCTTCATGTCAATTAGAACGAGTGATTCCCAATCAACATTTCATAATTGATGGCAGTTATTAACAGAAATACTCAATGTTGTGATCCAGTAATATTTTTTTTTTGTCATAAAGAGCCGCAGGTCTGTTACGCAGCAGAAACACTGTCAGTGTGAAGCTCTACATCTGTGTCAGTTTCACTTTTATTATACTTATGCTTACAGTGTGAAACAGCCCTTATGCTTCATGTAAATTAGTTAAACAATAAAAATAAAACAAAAACTACCCCGTGGTGAGGAAACAAGACCAGCAACTGGACAAGGCATGACAGCTAGGCAAACAGCATCTGGCAGAGCCGGACACAAGGGGAACTTTCAACAATGATCCAGCACAGGACTGCAAACCCAAGGAGAATAAATAGGGAGCAAACAAGACAGGTGATGAGGGAGGACAGGTGGTGCAAATGAACCAATAATCATATAACAAGATGGGCGGGGTTAAGACAATAGACAGGCAAGCCATGTGCTCACGCCAAACATGACAAAAACAAGAGCAAATGGCCAGCAAACACAATCACAAGCCATGTGTTCAAACAAAACAACACATGAACGCGCAGTTAATGAGAACACTCATAAGTCAAGTCAAGTCAAGTCAACTTTATTTATATAGCGCTTTTTACAATGCAGATTGTTTCAAAGCAGCTTCACAGTGTTAAACAGGAAAATAATGAACAGAATTTGATTCGGCTGTACAGCCGCTCTGGAGAAAACACTGATGTCATCAGCTCATTTCAATTATCATATATATTAAAGTAATGTAGTTGATATAATTTAGTTTAGTAATTACATTTATTTGGATATTTATTTGAACATTTTGTGTCCCCAACTGAGCAAGCCAGAGGCGACAGTGGCAAGGAACCAAAACTCCATCAGGTGTCCTAATGGAGAAAAATAAACCTTGGGAGAAACCAGGCTCAGTCGGGGTGCCAGTTCTCCTCTGGCCAATTAACAAACAGTGTATGATTATTATTTTGGCAGCCTTATAGGTCAGAAGTAATATTAGATCGGATTATTCGAAAGATCGGAGGCATCACGCCGGGTTTATTGAGGATGGCGTGTCGATTAAACAATTATTAAATAGGAATATTCGAAATATCGGAGCCATCACACCGGAGATGGATCCATTGAGGATGCCATGTCGATGAGCAATTTCAGAGGGTAGACTAATTGACACGGTCTCTGCAGACACTTCAGGGATGCGTTGTAAACCTCGGGATAAACAGAGAGACTAACATTTGAATAAAATATAAATTGATAATGTTCTATGTCTATGCCATAGTAAAGAGATGTGTTTTTAGTCTAGATTTAAACTGACAGTGATTGTTTTCTTCTAAGAGAGTCGAGAAATAAGCAGATCTAGCAGTTTTTAACGGCCTTTCTGTATGAAATCATGCTCTCTTTCCACGAAATGCGAAAAACTTCCAGTTTTGTTTTCTTCCAGCTGCGCTCCATTTTTCTGGCTGCTGTTTTAAGGGCCCGGGTGTGCTCGTTGTACCACGGCGTTGGACTATCTTTAATCTTTTTTAAGCGCAGAGGAGCAACTGTGTCTAAAGTGCTGGAAAAGAGAGAGTCAATAGTTTCTGTTGCAACATCAAGTTCCTCTAGGCTATCTGGGATGCTGAGAAGATGAAACTGATGAGGAAGTTTATTTACAAAGAAATCTTTAGTCGCAGCAGTGATAGTCCTGCCATATTTGAAGCGAGGGGATGGCTTTGCAGCCTTTGCTAAATTAAGTATACATGATACTAGGTAATGATCTGAGATGTCATCGCTCTGCTGCAGAATTTCAACGGTATCAACATTTATTCCATGTGACAATATTAGGTCTAAAGTATGATTACGGCGATGAGTGGGTCCTGATACGTGTTGCCTAACTCCAATAGAGTTTAGAATGTCTCTAAATGCCAATCCCAATGCGTCTTTTTCATTGTCTACCTGGAAATTAAAATCACCAACAATTAGGACTTTATCTGTAGCCAGTACTAACTCTGATAGAAAATCAGCAAATTCTCTGATAAAGTGTGTATTGTGCCCTGGTGGCGTGTAAACAGTAGCCAACACAAATGTTAAACGGGATTTATCAATTTCACTACATAACGTTACATAAAGCACCAAAACTTCAAAAGAATTATATTTGAAACTAGACTTCTGAGTAATACTGAAGATATTATTATGAATTACAGCAACACCTCCCCCTTTACCTTTCAGACGCGGCTCGTGTTTATAACAATAATCTTGTGGGGTGGACTCATTTAAAGTAATGTAGTCGTCAGGTTTTAGCCAGGTTTCTGTCAAACACAGCACATCTAGATTATTATCTGCAATCATATCATAAACAATATGTGTTTTTGAGGAAAGGGATCGAATATTCAGCAGCCCGAGCTTTATCATTTGTTCATCTGTATTATATCTGTTGTTTATTTGTTGGACATCAATTAAATTTTTACCGTTAAATAGTTTTGGTGGTTTTTCGTATTTACTAATTCATGGAACAGACACAGTCTCTATGTGATAATATCTAGGTGAAAGAGTCTCTATGTGCTGGGATTTATCTGACTTCTGTGACGCGAGACAGCTAGCAGATGGTCGGGTAAGCCAGTCCGTCTGCTTCCTGACCTGGGCCCTAGTTAGTCAAGGTTTAGTTTTAAGACTATGTGCCAAATTACTAGAGAGAAGAGCGGTACCACCCCAGGAGGGATGGATACCATCTCTTTTCAACAGGTCAGGTCTGCCCCAAAAGCTTTTCCAATTGTCTATGGACCCTGTGTTGCGGACACCACTTAGACAACCAGCCATTGAGTGATGATAGTCTGATAAGTATCTCATCACTCCTTTTAACGGGGAGGGCTATCTGCCAGCATACTTGCGAGTTTACAGAATTAGAGAATTTACGATTAGCATTAGCCAGCACTTTTAAATTTGCTTTGATGTCAGGCGCTCTGACTCCCGGTAAACATGTGACTATGGTGGCTGGTGTCTCTATTTTCACGTTCCGTGTAATAGAATCACCAATAACTAGGGCACTTTCAACAGGATTCTCAGTGGGTGCATCACTGAGTGGGGAGAACCTGTTTGATGTTCTAAACGGAACGGAAGAGTGTTTTTTCGATCCGCGACTATTCCGTCTCAACGTCACCCAGTTGCCCTGCTGCATAGGCTCTACAGCCGGAACCGAACAATGTACAGATTTCACTGAGCTAGTCGCATCCAAAGCAGTGTCTAAAGCTGTTTTGTTCTCACTACTCTCAAATAAAGTCTGGATGCGTGTCTCTAATTCTGAAATCTTCTCCATCAGCCTGACTATCTCCTTACATTTATCACATGTGAAGCCCTGTTCACCAACGGAGACAGATATACTAAACATGAAATGTAGTGCAGGTGACAATAAAAGAAGACATGGCTTACCGTATTTGTTGATTAATCCAACTCACCACAGATGTTTGATGGACTAGTAAATGCACGAGAGACAAAACAGGAAACCCGTATGGCAGGCTAACAGGCTAGTGAAATGCTAACGCGTTGTGAAATGCTAACACGTTGTGATAGTGATTTAGATTAAAAGCTAGCAATGTCAATTTTAACATGATAGGCAATATTAAACAATATATGGAGATGAGTAAGTTATATTTAGCAGTATAAACAACAAAGAAAAGATATCAAATAGAGATTCAAAAGCAAAGCTGTACAGAGCTGCAAACACTGCAGCGAGGCAGACAGGAGCAATCGATCAGGAGCAGACAGGAGCAATCAAAGCTGCATGATCACACAAAACATGTCAACATGACAGCATGCAGCCACTGAAAAAAAACAAGCTACGTGCTACACAGCACAAGACAAAACATAACATGAAAGCACACGGCTGATGTAAACACAAATGTATATAACAACATGTGCAAACAGAAGAGCATATGGCCAGAGTGAACTCGAAACCACACGCTCACACGACACAACAGAGTGCACGAGAATGAGCGAATGTTCATCCTGTGCACTCACAACAGAATACAAACACACGGAAGCAAGAATGTCCGAATCCCGACACAGAACCGAAACCAAACTAGACGTGTCCAAACACCCCGCTTTAAACATGAAACCAGGAACACAGACAAGAGAATGCACGAAGACAAGACAATACAGGAGTGTAAGGGCTCTGTCACAAAACCAAAAATAAACTAGACCAAAGAGACAGAACCCTGACAGATATACTGACAGTAATATGATGTGACATCTGTTATTGGTTTGTGCTTTAGCACCAGCTGAAGGAGACGCAGGGGTCGTTCCAGCAGAGGATCGAGCAGAGAGAGAAAAATCTTCAGCAGCTGAGAGAGGCTGTGGAGGCTCATAAGGTGAGTCTGCAGAAGAAGAGAAGTTTGAGAAGTGTCAGTCAGGACTCACTGAAGCCACTGTGTGATTGTGATGTGTGTCCTGACAGCGCTCTGCACAGACAGCAGTGGAGGACAACGAGAGGATCTTCACTGAGCTCATCCGGTCCATTGAGAGAAGCCGCTCTGAGGTCACACAGTGGATCAGAGATCAGGAAAAGACTGCAGTGAGTCGAGCTGAAGGACGACTGGAGCGACTGGAGCAGGAGATCAGTGATCTGAGGAGGAGACACGCTGAGCTGGAGCAGCTTTCACACACACAGGATCACATCCATTTCCTGCAGGTAACAGAGATCTAGAAGAACAGGATCATAGTAGACATAGTAGATATAGTAGGATCATAGTAGATATAGTAGAGCAAGAGACTCACAGAGAAACAGGTCATGCAGAATGAGCCGTTGACAGCAATGTTCATCATATAATCATATAATTATGTGGTAGATTCTCATCTGATCATCTTGTTTTAAAATAAACAACACTTATAAATGCACTTCAGCCTCCAAGCTCCTGCATCCCATCCGTGGAGGGCATCCAAAGCCCTGTCATCCTCGCAAGTTCCTCGGCTTCTCCTTTCCACTGGCTTCATCCAGCTTCTATCCAGTTTCACCACAGACTTTCAGACCTCTGGCTGCGTCTCAGCCCTCCACCCCTTTGACTTCACGGGGCTCCTGCTTCCCTCTGGTTCCTCCTTTGTCCTTACTCTACCGGATATGTCCCTGTCTTCCGAGCCCCCAGAATGATTAATCTGGCCAGAGGTGGAACCGGGGAATCCATAAACAAAAACTAGTTCGGTTTCTGTTCCTGTTTAGTGCCTGTGTCCTGTGCTGCAATTAGATTCTCACATGCTTTCGGTTTTTGAGATTAAGATAATGGGTAACACTTTATAATAATGTTCAATAATAAGTCATTTTTAATTTATTAGTCAATGATGAACTAATACAAAACATGACTATACATTCATAAATGATTAATAAAAGATAAATATGTTGTAAGTTTTCTTAAAAACGTTGTACATTACCTTAGGTAATGTATAGAATGCCTAGGAAAAGTATGCAACAAAATCCCAAAAACCCGACATTTCACAATTTGCCTAAAAACTGCACGCATTCTATATATTCCCTAGGCATTCTATACAATACCTGCTTTTCACACATTGCCGGTAACATATATATTCCCACAAATTAATATCTCATGGCCACGACATATTATCAGGTGATATGTCGTTCCCACAAATTAATTTAGCATACCACTTATTATTCATTTATGAATGTATAGACATGTTTTGTAAATGATTAGTGTAAATGATCATTAACTAAAAACGTATAACTGAACATTATTGTAAAGTGTTACCAGATAAGGTTATGATTATTTAAAATATTTCATATGAGATTGATGTTGGTATATTACCGACCTTTAGATTCTTATTCAGTCAGTCACGTTGGACGTTACGTCACACTGACGTCATGGGGTCTCGCCTGGGAGCCCAATCACCTCCAAGTGGTAACAAAATGAGCTAATGAACATTGGCCAGTGAGATTTGCATGTGGAGTCCCACCCACCCAGACATGAGGGTATAAATAGGACATGCATTACTCACTTAATTCCGATTTTTCCTTCGGAACCGAGCAGTTGCACTGCGATCGCTCATTCCATTCACCTTTCAAGAGAAAGAGTAAATTTCTACAAAGAAAAGTGCAAACAGCAATTTTAATTGTTAACGAGACCTAAAAAATACTTGAAAAAGGTTTTGATCGCCTGTGCTTGCTCTTTTTGGGAAACTGCTCTGAACAGCAAAGCGCAGAGGGGTGAATCACTGCAGTCTCCATGCACAGCAAGCTGAATTGCGCAACACCATTGATTGTGCCTTCACACCGGCAGAGAGATCCCACAACAAGCTTCAAGCAATAGCAGTTAAAATTGCTGTTTTTGAAGCACTCATGTGTTTCTGGATGCGGTCGTTTCCTGACTTTATCTGACGGCCACAATCGCTTCAGCACTGGCTACACAGCCGAGTCCCGAGATAGGCATGGCGCTCCTTGAGAGGACCTCGACTGCATTGACATATCAATTGCATCAAGTTAGCAGTACTCCTTGCCCTGTGCCGGTTCCGACCGTTGCTGCACAACAAGCATGCACTGGTCCGTACAGACAACACATCGACTGTCAAGGTGGTCTACGCTCCCGTCGCATATGGCCACTCACCTGCAATCTCCTCCTCTCAAGTTGCTCCATCCCCAGGCAGTCCAGCTGAATTGGAGCCGATTCGTGCCTCCCAAGAGTCTGCCTACTGCCAGCTGTTCTATTCCCAGACCGACAGGACACTCAGCACGGATGTACTGGAACACAGCTGACCCCAGGGCCTGTGCCCCAGTGAGCTGGGCCAACCGGACCCGGTTCTTAGAAGTGATGCTCCTGTTACAGCCCCTGTTTTCTCAGGGGTGGGGAACCATATGGCACCCGCATCCAGACCTCTGGAACCTCCACGTGTGGCCTCTGGATGGGACGTGGAGAACTTAAGTGACCTACTGCCAGCAGTAGTTGACACGATCACTTCAGCTAGAGCCCCCTCTACGAGGTGCGCTTATGCATTGTTCACTGAGTGGTGTTCTTCCCGACGGGAATGCCCGGTCGGCTCTGTGCTTTCCTTCCTTCAAGGAAAGCACCATCTTCCACCATCTCAGCACATCACGATGCTGTTGATGGCAGGTCATTTAGGAAAGCATGACCTGGTCATCAGGTTCCTGAGAGGCACCAGGAGGTTAAATCCTCCCAGGCCACGCCTCCTCCTAGGAGTCTAGGACCTCTCTGTCGTCCTTTCGGCTCTACAGAGAGCTCCGTTCGAGCCCCTAGAGTCAGTTAAGCTTAAAGTTAGTGTTGTTAAAGACAGCTCTTCTGACCGTGCTAACTTCAAGAGGGTGGGGTACCTGCAGGCATTTTCATGCAGAGCTTTAGAAGCTCAGATCAGCTCTTGCTTCAGTCTGCTTTGGAGGCCAGCAGAAGGGAAAGGCTGTTTCCAAGCAGAGGTTGGCCCACTGGATAGTGGATGCCATCGCCTTGGCATACCAGGCCCAAGGCGAGCCATGTTCCCTCAGAGTGAGGGCCCACCCCACTCGGGGTGTGGCTTCCTCCTGGCCGTTGGCACACAGCACCTCTCTGGCAGACATCTGCAGAGCTGCGGGCTGGGCGACACCTTACACATTCACAAGATTCTATATTCTCTGAGTGGAGCCAGTTTCTTCCCGTGTGTTGGGTACAAGCAGGTAATGTGTGGGAAGCCTGGCTCTGTGTCTCGTTTGCGGCGCCATTCCCCACTGAAAGGGGGATATGAGCGCCTACTTGCTCTTCAGGTGAGTTCCCCACTTTGCGAACCCTGAATCGAGTTCCTCCAGCATCCTTTAGCAGTTAGACTCGCCGGAGGCGTCTGATGCCAGGCCCAGTACTCGTGTGCATTCTCGGCCAGTCAGCCCTTTTAAATGACAATATAATGTGCCCAAATGACAAAAGGGCATGCTACGGCTTGCCAGCACCTGCATCTCCAACACTCATGACACAGTTTAGTGGCTGTGGCGCTTTCCATAGGGACCCCATGACATAAGTCCGATGTAACGTCCAACGTGACTGACTGAATGGAAAAGTTACTAATGTAACCCCCATTCCCTGAAGGAGGGAACGGAGACGTTACGTGGTCATGTGGTCATAACCAACCCAACACGATATTTGCTGTTGCTGTCATTCATTTTTTAAATATATAATTTCACTAAAATATGTAGATTCAGCACCGCAGTCTTTCTAATAACTTTTAAAAAATTATATATTTCTTATGCTGATATTCAGCTGCAAATGTTCTTAGCACATGGTGATTTTCTGCTAAAATACAGTGTCGCTAGGTTACCGAGTTAACTATTTCACCTTTGTCTAGAAACGGCCCTGAATGTGACACCACTGATGCGCTTGATCTGTTACATTTATGTTACTGGCAGATGCTTTATCATCCAAATGATTTCCTAGAACATTCACATATAGTTTAAATGGCAAACGCTAGTGCAGGTTATTGGCTGAAGTGTGGAGGTGATGAGCTTTGATTTCTGTTTTCTGTAGAGTTTCAAGTCTCTCTCAACTCCTCCTGAATCTACAGACGTAAATGATGATTTCTTCAGTTCTCTCTCCTCTTTTGATGTTGTGAGAGAATCTGTCCGTCAGCTGAGAGACAAACTGGAGGATTTCTGCAAAGAGGAGCTGAAGAAGATCTCTGACGGAGGTAAAGTCCTGGAGATTCATCTGCTCTCAGAAATCATCCTCCATCATCTCACATCATGTAGAAGATCATATTAGAAATGTTTTAGGAACGGATGCAGGGATCATTTCCTCTTGACATGATAATCACACTCTTCATGTCTGTTGATTTCCACAGTCACTTTCAACAACATTGTTCCCATGACCAGGGACGACTTCCTACAATGTAAGTCACTAAGAAAACAAGCAGAAAAACTCTGAGTGTGTTCATGTTCTTCCTGTAGAAGAACTGAAAGAAAACATGACAGAAGAGCTTTAGAGTTGATCATGTGAATGATGATTTGCACCGGATGTCTAGTAAAGTGTACTGAGAAACTGCTGACATATTGAACTAGAGGAGTTCAGCTACACTGAAAACAATTATAACACTGAGTAACACTTTATTTTAAAGGTCCATAATTATGCGTTAGTTGAGGCATTAACACAATTGTGACGATTAACTTTACAAATATTAAAGCCATTATTTATGTGGTAGTTAAGCTTTAACAAACCAGAAATCAATAATGAACTCAACATATATTATGGGCATATTAGCATTATTTACAACTTATCAAATATTTGATGTATAAATTAGCAGATATACGCCAATAATTAACCCCTACGGGTCTGCACAGTTTTGGGGCCCTTTAGAAGTTTTGACATGCTCTGACATTTGTGCTTTTTTCAGTTGCTTATAAACATATTAATGGAAAAAGTGTCATTACACTCTATTCATCACAAACTGGGCTACCATAATATGTGAGCAACATGTATGTACATGCTTGTATTTTTAAAAGAATAACGTTTATGCATGAATTTTGGAGAAAAAAAAAATGAAGACACTGAAATAAGGCCACAAAACACACAGTAGATATGTGTCCACAAGACTTTTGACTAATGGGAGTTGTTGCCTAGAGTTTTGATGTGAGAATCGTTGTGCCTACTCATTTGCATAAAACAATATATTGATTTAAAATTTGTAAGACACTTTTTCTATACAAAGCCAATTATGGAAAGAGGTGTGAATGATCATGAACAATTCTGTGATTTTAACCTGAGAGGACAAAAGAACCACATAATGAGCCACATAATGAATTAGCCTTTGAGTCAGGTATGTGACTGAGAGGGAGCTAAGGAACAGGACAAAATAAATATGTATTGTTTGTAGTTTATTTAGAATATAGTTAACAATATAAAGTGAGAGCCAAAGGCACATTACAAAGGCCTATTATTGAACTACACTGAACCTTTTTTACAATGACATGTTATACAAATAACTGAATAATTAGTAATGATGAATGTTATAAGTAAAATATTTGGGGTTTAAAACAACATAATGCAACACAATTATGATTTCAAAGAGTATAGGGTGAATTCAGGTTGATTGGGACATTTCAATGGCCAAACAATTCGGAATAATTTGATTTTGTAAACTATCCGATACACACAATACTCAAATATCATGTATGTGAGGCAAGTAGCCAATACGCTGAGTTTCTGTTCATTAGAGACGCGTTCCAGTTCACGTGCAATGCAAGTGAGTGTGCAGGTGTCTCGTCATTATTATATTGTCTGCTATAGCCTATTTGCTTCTTATTTTTTTAAATCCAGGCAATTGGCTGATGAAACATTGATTAAAATTAAGATACAATTTATATTCTTTTATAATTATATAATTTTAAAGAAAGGCTTTCTACAAAGCAAAACTTAATGAAGTGGTCAAAATCATGTCTGAACCACTCCATGACATATTGCGCATTTTTTGATGTGTCCTTTCTTACTCATGCTGTTCACTTTTCATAATCAACAAAGATTAAATTAAAAAATAACATTAGGCTATAATATTTAAACATCATTATGAAACAAAATACGTTTTAAATTGGCTACAACAAGTATTGTACCCAAAACGTTTGTTTGGTAGCGTTTGTATTTATAGCATCTGAGCAGAAGAAGCTTTATTGATGTGACACTAGGCTATTTTATAATAAACACTTACCAAAACAGGCCAAAAAAATCTCATCTAAACAGTCTTACATCTATGACATTTTATGTAGCGCATGTTATATTATAGAGCCTATAAATATTAATCTGCAGTTTAATACGTCACACAGACACATGCAGGATTCATATTTAAACAGTCTTTTGCAGTTTAATATTCACAATATTCACAATTTAATATTCATTAAGTAACTTTGCCACAACATGTCCACTAACTCTTTTTAGAGTATTAGAAAAGTATTGGTAGACTGTTAGGTTAGGGTTAGTAGAATAAGTTAACATGTAGTTGTAAAGTTACTTATAGTCAGTAGAATGTCTAAAGTGGACTATTGAAATAAAGGGTCATCCCTTTTATCCATTATTTACAACTTAGTAGTAAGTGATTTAAACAATATTATATTTCTGTGATTTACCATCTATGAAGTAAACAACAATATGAATCATTATGTTTAATTAGTGTTGATTTTAAAGTTTTGTTGTGTCATAAAGACAGTTTGACCCCCTGATCTAAAGTGAAAAGTATATCCACGTTAATTACTGATTTGTATGGCACTTATTGAGTGATGTTCAATAAGCCTGTAATTATGGCTAAGTTGCCAGTAATACAGTACTACTAAATACAATTCCTGGTATGTTTATGCTCAACTACCACACAAAAAAATGGCTAATATTCTATTACTATATGTTCAGTTAATCATTAACTACTGGTGTGTTAATGCTTAATTACCACATGATTATGGACCCTTAAAATAATGTTACCTAACATTGATTCAACCAGGTTAAACTTGTCATTTCTTTTGCCAAGGAAAATTTGGAGCCAGCTTTTTTAAAAGTTATAGTTCAAATAGTTCAAATGGATTAAGTAAACTTCTGTTTTACATATTTAAGTGGATTTTACACAATAAAATTAAACACAATATTTAGCAATTGTGTGGTTTAACTCATTTTAATTGAGTAAATTTAACAAGCAGCAAAAATAATTTTTACAGTGTCCATTAAAATATCAGATTCATAATTCCTGATTCTGGTGTGTTTTCTCTCCATCAGATTCCCATCAGCTCACTCTGGATCTGAACACAGTGAATAAACGCCTCCGTCTGTCTGAGAAGAACAGAGTGATTACTTACACTTACACAGAGCAGCCGTATCCTGATCATCCAGAGAGATTTGATTATTGGAAGCAGGTGTTGTGTCACGAGAGTGTGTGTGGACGCTGTTACTGGGAGATTGAGTGGAGTGGATGTGAAGGTGTGTGTATATCAGTGTCATATAAGAGCATCAGCAGGAAGGGACGGGGTAATGAGTGTCGGTTTGGATCTAATGATCAGTCCTGGAGTTTGTTCTGCTCTCCCTCCAGATACTCATTCAGACACAATAGCAGAGGAACTGTTCTCCCTGTGAAGCCCAACAGGCGTAGAAAAGATTGCAGTAGAATAGGAGTGTATGTGGATCACAGTGCAGGAACTCTGTCCTTCTACAGCGTCTCTGGAGACACAACGAGCCTCATCCACACTGTCCAGACCACATTCACTCAGCCGCTCTATCCTGGGTTTAGGGTTTATCGTGGATCATCAGTGAAACTGTGTTGATGAATCAGAATAGACTGATTCTACCCATAATGCTTTGAGCTGCATGATAAATCAGTGACTGTCACACGCTGGCTTGACTAGATAACCCAAGATAAGAGGCTTGACGCAGAAAGACGATGAACACTTATATTTAATAAACACCAGCACAAAACGTTAACACATGACAATGAACATCAGATGACTGAGGGTTTAAATACACTAGATAACAAGAGACTAAATGAAGGACAGGTGCCATGGTAACAAACAATGGTTGCTATGGAGATTAACCACAGGAAGTGAAAAGACAAAAGGACTCCAGAAGAAGAGTCCATGAAGACAGAGACACACAGGTAATGGTGACAGTAACAGCGAGATGTTATAGAGTCTCTTCATCTTCTGTCACTGAAATAACGTGTTCAGGTTCTTCCGCTCGAGCGCTAGAGCCATCGGTTGAGTAAACGATGAGATCCCACTAAACTAGATTAAATTAAAGTCAGAGAAGGTTTAAGGATGGAAACAAGGTGAAGAGCAAGGACACTGACAGAGAAGAGAGAGGAAATATGAGACTCACTGCAAACATGTCTGGATGATACCGGCACATCCAAGACTTTCAACTCAGATTGAAGAGAATGAATCACTCACACAGTTTGTGGATCACTTCCTGTGTAAATGAAGGATCTAATGATTCTCAGTAGAAACCTGTGTGTGTGTGTGTGTGTGTGTTACTTCAACCATACATCGGTGTTGTGCTTTATTTTCTTTGATTTTATATTCAGTTTAATCATTTATAATCATTAGTCATGTATGTAGTTGTCATTTGATTTACACACTTTATCATATTTACTGTTATATTTTATGCTACTTATTATTTCCTTGTTCCTGTAGTTTAATCTTCTGATTGTGGGGTGTCACAGAATGTGGTATGTTTGTCTTCATGGATAAGAGATAGTTTCAGGGTTTTGTGGGATGTTGTTGTGAATCAGTCTGGAATAAACACACTTGTTGTCTTTGTGCTGGTCAGATAGTGATGGGGAGTGGATTCCTGGACTCTGAATAGCCGTAGAGTCGGGCTCGACTCCAGCACAGGAATCCACTCTCGTTGTCTCTGACACTCTCTCACTTGTTCACTGATTCTCTGATCCCTATATAGTGCACGGCAGTCGAGTGAGGGAGTTCAGACACTGCCGCGCGTCAGAGAGCTGGAGCATAAACAACTGGCACATACATGTAGTTTACTTTAGAAAGAGATAACAGTCATAGTGACTTTAGTTTGTGATTATACATGCCTCTGTGCCAGCTTTAGTTTAATTGATGTTATATTAATGCAATGAATATACATTTGGTTTTAAACTAACCATACATTTCACATCATGAATAAACACATCAATGAGTCTACATTATTGTGTGTAGTTTGTATTTATTTTTAATATCTTTAACTTGACTGTCCAAGCAGTTTTTTAAGACAATGATCATGTGTGTTTAGAGCCAATATAATGAGATGAATTCAAACCTTCTTTCTCGTTTATTTAATTCTGACAAAATATTCAACCATGGCTGTATCTCGTGACTTTTTACTGTAAAATAAGGTATCGGCAACAGCTGGGTAACAACCTTGATAGAGCCTCATAGAGTCAAGGTGATGTCATCGCTAAATTGGACCGTCACTGTTTTAATTAGGGTATTATGTGTCGGGGGAAATTAATGAATTAAGTGTATAATAACAACTGTAATCTTGTATTATTCCTGACCCTGTTTATGTGTGAAGTAAATGAAGTCGAGTAGTTGAGTCCACTCCGGGAAAACCTGAAATCGAACACCCCTATGGTCAGATGAAGCCTGATCATTGAAACATACACAACTGAGATTATGCAATAAACCCTGCTCATTCTGTATTATCGTTATATTGTCTCCATGTACGCTTCTGCTGGGCTTCTGTTTTCCATTTAAACACTCAGCAGTGAAATCAGACCTTCTAATTGAGAAGTCACGTGAATTAGGGAAATGCAACAGGCCCCAGTCTGTCAGTATTGGGAAGAACCCTAGCGGGGAGGAAACCATAGGGAGTATCCCCTGCAGCTTCCTCCACAGGCAGCATACAGAGGCACATCCGAATCCAACGCTCATGTCACATCCTGTGATCTGTACAGTCTTTGTGTTTCCTTTAGTATTAGGCTGTTCCCTGATTTAGTTAAGAGGTTCGTATGTGACATCTAGTGGGGAAAAAATGCCATTGCACTATGAATAGAACGTAACTGGAAGTCTGCAATGTAGTAGAAGAAGTGACTCATTTTAAACAGATTTGGAGATCAAGCATTTGTAGTTCCTCTGTTGATTTCCTTTTCTGTGAATCTTCATTCATTCCCCAAAACAAAAGGCAGTTCTTGCCATCACAACTGCCCAGGTAATTGAGCCAGGCAGCAGGGCTGGAATGAGCGGTTTCTTCTGGTTTTTGTGGTGCAGTTTCACCACCTTTGATTCACTCTTCTTCATCCCTGGGCCCTGTGTGTTTCATATGGGTATGCTTTGCCTCCAGGAGAATCAGATCTGGAACACAAATGTAACATTTCAAATAAACCTACACAGTATTCTAGAGCTGCATGATCCTGGATAAGACTGAGAATCATGATTTTGTTTTGTTTCTTTTGTTCTGAATAGACAATTAAACGCCAGCAAACGCAGATTTGAATGTTCGCTGTGATCGTAGGATTTAGGAATAAGATGGGTGTTTAAATCACAATCTTTTAGTGATTATTTGTGCAGCTCTGCAATAGTCTCTTTTCACTTACATGGTCAACTGTTCCTTCAGCTTGTCATCAACCAATACATCTACAAACCCCAAACGCTGGATCAAGAACAGCTGCTGTGATATAAACAGGATCTGAGAAGGGCAGGATTCCTTCATGGCTCTCTAGCTGAGAGATTTTCACATTGACAAAAGATGCAGTGATATTTTGTGGATTTAAGTTGACCAAGTGTTTCTTCTTTCTGGCTTTCCAGGTGATGGTTGAGGGAGAGAACACAAGGAATTTCTCTCCCTGTGTGTCATCAATATATTATTTTCACTGAGTGTAATTAGAATCTAGTTACTATTAACACTTAGTGCAAATAGCCGCTGCCTTATTTTTTTGCTACTTTTTACTTCTTTTTTTCTTTTTGTACCTGTCACTTCTTCTTCAGCAGGTCTACCGTTAGGAACAGAACTGTCTCAACGTTGCAAAAAAATAAAACACATTGTAATTTGTTTGCACAGAATCTAAATTTATTTTAGGTCAATTCAAAATATCACATTAGGACAATGTGTTAAATGTCTTAAATATCCAATATTTAACAAATCTATTTCATGCAAATATATTTAAAAAGAAATCGTCTCGGTTAGGTATGTAACCCTCGTTCCCTGAAGGAGGGAACGGAGACGTACGTCGGAACTGACCGACGAATTGGGATCTATTTTCAGAGACCAATCTACTTCGAGTGTTTAAAAACGAGCCAATGAGGATTGGCATGCGGTAGACGCGTCCCACGCTCCGCCCCGCATCGCGGGTATAAATACGGAAGTGGAAGTACCACATATCGCTTTACAACTGAGGAGCCGGCTAAGTGGCTCGGCCTACAGCTGAAGCACAGCACCTGGTGATGGGACGTACGTCTCCGTTCCCTCCTTCAGGGAACGAGGGTTACATACGTAACCGAGACGTTCCCTTTCAGTCGGTCACGTTCGACGTACGTCGGAACTGACCGACGAATTGGGATCCCTACTAACACGCCAGAGATGCTGGTCCTTCCAGCGCCCTGACCGAGCTCGCTGGAGCACACCTAGGTTGGTGCGGAAGTCAGGGCTCCAGTCAGGGAGGCCAGTCACTGCTGTTCCTGCAAGACCCACTCAGCGTGACTATTGGATAACGGTGGGAAAGCGTGCCCGTCTCAGGGAGATGGTACGCTGCGGAGCCACGTCCTTCAGTGGAAGGAGAGGTGGAATACGCATAAGGACTAACCTAGCAGGGTAGTGCTACCTATGGCAGTCTCTGGGGTGGATCCAACCTGGTCCCAGGGGGGAAAGAACACCACCAGAGACGACAGAGCGGGCTCTGTCGAGGGAAAGACACAGGGCTAGCCGAGTAGGGTAGCTGGTACCGTGGAGAATACACATATGGGGTTGCCGTTAGGGAACCGCTACATATGGAACCCAGCCTAACACACACGTTCCACAAGCATACGGGTGCAGGCCTGGCGTCAGACGGCCGCAACGCCTGACACCGAAGGGGTGACGGAGGAGCTCGACAGGGTTAGCCGTTTCCGGGGAACACAACTGGAGACAATAGACGCACGTATCCGGCCCGGAGGCGGGAGTGGCGTATGCAAGCCGACACTAGAACGGGTACTTAGCGCTACTGGCCACTGGGGGCGAGGATGCGGGAACATACCGGCTCTACACGGAGGCTATAAAATCTAGCGAACGTGTTAGGTGTCGCCCAGCCCGCAGCTCTACATATATCTGTCAGCGAGGCGCCTTGAGCCAGCGCCCAGGAGGAGGCTACACTCCTGGTGGAGTGAGCTCGCACCCCGAGCGGGCAAGGCACGTCTTGGGACTGGTAGGCCAAGACGATAGCATCCACTATCCAGTGGGCTAACCTCTGCTTGGAGACAGCCTTTCCCTTCTGCTGGCCTCCGTAACAGACGAAGAGCTGTTCTGAGGTTCTAAAGCTTTGAGTTCGGTCCACGTAGGCGCGAAGAGCGCGGACGGGACAGAGCAGGGTCTACCTCCTCCGAAGGCAGCGCTTGCAGGTTCACCACCTGGTCCCGGAAGGGAGTGGTGGGAACCTTGGGCACATATCCAGTCCGGGGTCTCAGGACAACGTGAGAGTTGGCCGTTTCGAATTCTAGGCACGATTCGTTGACCGAAAGTGCATGCAGGTCCCCTACCCTCTTGATTGAGGCCAATGCAGTCAGGAGCACTGTCTTCATGGACAGGATGTTTAGCTCGACTGACTGCAAAGGCTCGAAGGGAGGGCCCTGGAGCGCTCTAAGCACCGGGGCTAGGTCCCAAGAGGGTATCAAGGTTGGACGAGGAGGATTTAGTCTCCTCGCACCTCTGAGGAACCTGACGATTAAGTCGTGCTTACCTAAGGACTTACCGTCAACTACATCGTGATACGTCGCTATTGCGGCGACGTACACTTTGAGGGTGGAGGGAGACAGCCTTCTCTCCAACCCATCTTGTAGGAAAGAAAGCACGACATTAATCGAACACCTTCGGGGGTCTTCCCGGCGGGAAGAGCACCATTCAACGAACAGGTTCCACTTCAGCGCATAGAGGCGCCTCGTAGTCGCCTCGTTCTAGCTGAAGCGATGGTGTCTGCCACTGCCTGTGGCAGACCACCTAGAACCTCCGTGTCCCGTCCAGGGACCAGACATGGAGTCTCCAGAGGTCTGGACGCGGGTGCCATAGAGTGCCCCGTCCCTGAGAAAGAAGGTCCTTCCTCAGGGGAATCGGCCAGGGAGGGGCTGTCGCGAGGAGTGAGAGTTCGGAGAACCAGGTCCGGTTCGGCCAGTAGGGCGCAACTAGCAAGACCTGCTCCTCGTCCTCCCTGACCTTGCACAGAGTCTGTGCTAGAAGGCTCACTGGGGGAAACGCATACTTGCGTAGGTCCCGGGGCCAGCTGTGCGCCAGTGCATCTGTACCGAGGGTGCCCCCGGACAGGGAGTAATACAACTGGCAATGGGTCGAGTCCGGAGAGGCGAACAGGTCTACCTGCGCGGCTCCGAAGAGGTCCCATATCAGCTGGACGCTCCGGGGGTGGAGTCGCCACTCTCCCTGAGGTGTCGGCTGACGAGAAAGCTCGTCGGTTGCATGGTTCAGCGCACCTGGGATGTGAATGGCCCGAAGCGACCTCAGACGCTTTTGACTCCACAGGAGGAGATGGCGGGCGAGCCGGAGCATGCAACGGGAGCGTAGACCACCCTGACGGTTGATGTACGCAACGGCCACAGTGCTGTCCGTACGGACCAGTACGTGTTTCCCCTGGAGCGGCTTCTTGAAGCGGCTCAGGGCGAGACGTACTGCCAGAAGCTCTAGGCAATTGATATGCCAACGCAGTTGGGGCCCCGTCCACAGACCCGCGCTGCCACGCTCATCTCGGGACTCGGTTGTGAAGCCAGCGTTGAAGCGGTCTCATATGAAGCAATCCGAGCGGCGTTACCACGGCTGCAGATGCCATATGCCCCAGGAGCCTCTGAAAGAATTTCAGTGGGACCGCTGTCCTGCCTTTGAACGTATTCAAGCAGTTCAACACTGACCGGACTCGCTCCTCTGTGAGGCGCGCAGTCCGGTTGACCGAGTCCAGCTCCATACCGAGATAAGAGATCCTCCGTGTGGTACAGAGTTTGTTCTTCTCTCGGTTGACCCGAAGGCCCAACAGGCTGAGGTGACGTAGCACCAGGTCCCTGTGTTCGCACAACTGCTCCCGAGACTGGGCAAGAATGAGCCAGTCGTCGAGATAGTTGAGAATGCGAACGCCGCGTTCTCTGAGCGGAACAATGGCTGCCTCTGCGACTTTCGTGAAGACGCGAGGCGACAGGGACAGACTGAAGGGGCTGTACTGAAATGGCCTCCCCTCGAACGCAAAGCGTAGGAACGGTCTGTGTCGAGGGAGAATGGAGAATGGAGACATGAAAGTACGCGTCCTTCAGGATGCATTCGAAAATGCGTTTCTGCGTTAACATTCTGAACGGGAGCTTGTGCAGGGCCCGATTCAGGACACGCAGGTCCAGGATTGGTCTTAACCCACCCCCTTTCTTGGGCACAATGAAGTAGGGGCTGTAAAACCCCGCCTTCATATCGGCCGGAGGAACTGGCTCGATTGCGTCCTTCGCCAGCAGGACATCGATCTCGGACCGCAAGACATGGGCATCGCAACTCCGCACTGAGGTGAAGAGGATGCCAGTGAACTTGGGAGGCCGGCGGGCGAACTGAATCGCATAGCCGAGTCTGATGGTACGGATGAGCCAGCGAGACGGCCTGGGGAGACCTAACCAGGCCCCCAGGGACCGAACAAGCGGGACCAATGGCACCACAGACGTGCCCAGGGTGAGGCAGCGAGATGGAGTACCCAGGCCCGACTTGGGAGGCCCGGAGGCCCAGGTGGCGTTCCTGGACCACTAATGTGGACATCGCCCGACCCAGGGAGCGTGTGGTGACTTTCGTCGCCCAGAGGGCGAGGTCCGTCGCGGTACGCAGTTCCGGGTCAGAACTACCCTCGTGCAATTCCATGAGCGCTTTGGCCTGGTAGACCTGCAGGAGCGCCATGGCATGCAGAGATGACGCGGCTTCTCCACAGGCCGTGTAAGCCTTGCCGGTTAGCCCGGACGAGATCTTACATGCCCGGGAGGGGAGGCGCGGATTTTCCCGCCAGTCGGTAGCGGTCTTAGGACACAGTTGCATCACAACCGACCACTCCACTGGGGGGATCTCCACGTAACCCTTCGCCGCGCCACCGTCGAGGGTAGTGAGGACGGAGGAGTCAGTCGATCAGTTTCTAGCGCTATAGGGCGCTGTCCACGACTTTGTGAGCTCCTGATGCACTTCCGGAAAGAAAGGCACTGGGGCGGGGTGCTGAGAACCAGCACGGGCCGTCCCGAGATACCAATCGTCCAGCCGCGAGGGTTCGGGACGCGGTGGAGGGTTCCACTCGAGCCCGACACTTGCGGCGGCCCGGGAAAGCATAGCCGTGAGCTCTGGATCGGACTCGGGCAGCGCTACCACACCCGAAGGAGGCAGCGCAGCCGAATCTTCTTCTCCAGAGTCCATTAGCTCGTCCCCCGATGCGGCGATCGGAGGGCCACTAGATCGGGGGATGCGCAATGGGACTCCACCTTTTAGTCGAGCCTGGACCGTAATACTGCGATGGTCATGTTCCCGCAATGGGAACATGAGTCATCCACGAAAGCCGCCTCAGCGTGCTGAACGCCCAAACACGTGAGACAGCGATCGTGTCCGTCAGCTGGAGACAGGTAACGTCGGCATCCAGAAACACACGGTTTGAATGACATCTTGAAAAAGACGCAGGGTCAAACCGTGTCGCTCTTTTAGAGGAAGAAAAATGCTCTGATCAGTGCCAAAGCACGCAGGGGAAATGGCCGCTGCTCGCAGCGGTTCAGGGGTGCAAGCCCGCTAAGAGCGCTCATAATGCCCAGTAGCTGTGAAAACAGCTGTTTTTATCTGTCGATAACTCTCGTCGCGACCACTGCTGCAGGCACCGTCACACCGACACTGGCAGAGACTCCTCTTGCTTCGAAAGAAAACACTCTTCGTAGGAACAACCATACGTGTTCGGCTCCGAAGTTGAAAGCGATATGCGGTACTTCCACTTCCGTATTTATACCCGCGGAGTGTGGGACGCGTCTACCGCATGCCAATCCTCATTGGCTCGTTTTTAAACACTCGAAGTAGATTGGTCTCTGAAAATAGATCCCAATTCGTCGGTCAGTTCCGACGTACGTCGAACGTGACCGACTGAAAGGGAACTAAATCGCTTAAATCTCAAAATTAGTACAATAATACATACATCATGACAATATATTTATTGAAAAATCATAATACTGAACATTTATTGTGTTATTACTAATATTTGTTGTGTTGTTGTCTGCCCTAGCTCCCTCCAAAATGTATAAATCGATAAATCTGTCTGGTAAATAACTACTGTAACTTTACAATAGATAATAATGATGTCATTTAGCATACAGTTTTTTGTGAATGACGATAGTACTAGGGTGCTACTGCTAACATTTGCTAGCAGTTTAGTAGTTTGAGTAGCTTTCAACGTTGTTACATAGCTGTTAATTTTACAGGAAGAAGTCACGAGAAACAGCTGTGGTCGAATATTTTGTCAGAATTAAATAAACGATAAAGAAGTTCTGTTTCATCCTCCTGACCACCACAGACGGTGCTAACCACTAGAGGATTATCGCAGCACCAGCCAGACAGGTCGAGAGAATATAACAACAAAGTCACGTCATGTCATAGACCGAGCCGTGACGATATAATCCGCAGTAGCTCGGGGCCAAGCCTCTTTCGCTTTCTCGCTCATGATAGGTCGTTTATTCGCACTGTGTGGTGCAGCTTAGCAGAGTTGCAATGGATTCTCATATTTCTTCATTACGTGAGTACATATATTTTGGTAGCGTTTCACAGCAAAGTTTATCGTGAGTGTTTGTCAAGATCATAAATCTTTAAGTCCTAACGGAAGATTTTATCTGCTGGGCTCGTGTTTTTCACTGTTTGAGCAGAGGACATGCTATTGATACATGCATGGCTCACAGCTCTATTATCTACGATTTTCCTCCGATTTCTTAGTCTAGCTCAACAAGGTTCAGCCCTGCAGCACGCTCACAAGCATCGTGTATCAGCAGTGGCAGACAAATTTGCATTCCATTCCATTGAAGAATTGGTGGAGTCTGCCATGCAAACCCCCCCTCAAGATGTTTTCTCCATTCTGTCTGCTGCAGGTGGTTTGAGCGGCAGGTCTGTACATTCATCACGAGCGGGGCCATCCTCTCTGGATGACACATTGTCAGTTCTACAGATGGAAGTGACACGGTGAAAGGTGGTGTTGTTGGTGAGCGCGGTCGATTCGTGTTGTGGTTGTAGAGTAAAGGGCGTAAGTAACGTTTATGGTGACCGAACATGGACTCCGGCCGAGGTATGTTTTGCCCGTTTTGTGGCAAACACATGAACAGCTTAACGCGGTTTTGCTTTACGTGTGGTCGGTGTTTGGAGTTTTTAAAGGACGCGGACCAGACGGAAACACCAGACATATTGCATCAATGTGTGCAATATTTTAACGAGGGACACTCGTACGCTGTAATCGTGGACATGATGTCAAGTCTACACGGTGTAAACATCAGCTTGAGGACTCTTAAAAGTAAACTGAACGAAGCCGGGTTGTACCGCAGAAAGGATTATTCCTCTCCAAACTCCGTGAGTAACGCCATCAGATTGGAACTTCAATGTGGCAGGTACTTAAACAAAAGTACAATTTTCGAGTGAAGAGAGATGATGTGATGAATTTGCTCTGGGAGCTTAATCCTCGAGGGTGTGAGAGCAGAACACGCAGAAGGTTTACAAGAAGAACCTACCACTCAATGGGACCTAACTATATGTGGCACGCAGATGGTTATGATAAACTTAAGCCATTTGGTTTGGCCATATCGGGATGCATAAATGGATTTTCACGTAAAGTACTGTGGCTTGAATGTGGACCAACAAACAATAACCCAATAGTGATTGCTCACTATTTCATGTCATGTGTGCGAAACCTCGGTGTCATCCCCATGAGACTGAGGACTGATTGCGGCACTGAGAACGACATAATGGCGGCAATTCAATGTACCCTACGCCACCATCACAGTGAATACTACTCTGGTGCGCCCAGCCACATGTACGGCTCGTCTATAAATAACCAGCCTATCCTGGTGGCCTATATTTAGAAAGGGAAGGTGAGTGGTCTTCATAAAGGGTCATTGCATGTTTTGGTCATTCGATTTTCTTCTCAGGAACGAGTAATGAAAAACAAAAAAACGAGCACAATAAAGATCAATACAAAATGTAAAACAAATACAGCCCGTCAGGAAAAGAAGTTGACCAAAAGATGCAGACCATAAATTTCATTACGACTAACCTTTGATTTTATTATTCAAACATATGCGTATATGCTTAAAAGTATAACTACAATTTGTATCAATTTCTATAGGTCTCCGTTATTTGCAGACCTTAGAGAAGCCGGATACTTCAATGGGAGTCATGAGCATCAGTGCCTATTGAGATATTGCTTTGGTGATGTTATTCAGAAGGACTTGGATGAGTGTGTGAGACTGTAGAACAAACTAAGTATTACACACAGAAACAGAAGACTGGAATGTCAGAAACGGCTGCGTGGCTTGAGCACTTATACAGTGCCACAAAGACCCAACAATTCTAGTCATTCCCACCACACCAATCAGGGCAGGAGTAGATTCAGATGTGAATGACACTGGCACAGTATGAAGCGGGTGGTTGGATAAACAGCAGCAAGTCATCAAGGGTTTGATGGATCAAGTGAGCCTCAAACCATCACTCTGCTGCCAGATGTGCAGCAGAGGTGGATGGATCACTTTAAGGGGTAACTGGACTGATTTTCCTCTTGAACTCTATGGAGGAGTTAGTCAGGAGGAGAAACCTGAGATCTAATTTCTGTTTTTGCTTTTTCATTATGATGTATTGTGTGTAGATTGATGAGGAAAAAGATTAATATCTATTTTAAATTGAATCTATAAGGTGTGTAGACTTAATGAAGGCACTGTAGTTTGACAAGGCACAGAATGAAGCGACAAGTTACAAATTGATAACGGATATACATGCTTGCATAAACCTAAGATGGGGACCCTGAGGTATTTCAAACAAAAAAAATCTTAAAAAAGAAGAAAATCTCATCACTACAAATGTCATCTTACCTGTCAATTACAGATGAGTTGCGGTCAATAATATACCAGTGGAGGTAGTCTGAAATAATTTCTCTCTTTTCTTCCACAGTAGCCACATGTCTCAGACAACCTGCTGTCTGTAACATTGTGCTGTGTCTCAACATACATTCGTGCAGAGCATCCAATGAAGCAACATTCTCAATCTGAAACACACGAAAAGGGGCATAAACACCCCAGTCAATAACTGTACGCACTGTATCTCTTTGCCTATTTTTTTTAATGAGACACATACACAGCATAGTGTCAAATCTAACCCATATGCATACCATTTGCATTGTAGACCAAGAATCGATGTCCTTCTGGTCCATCAAAAATGGGCCTGTCTCATTAGTAGAGTTAAAAACTCTCGTCTTGGACCACCAGTGTCAATTCCCTCTTACAGAACACCAGTATCATCAGTAAATTTGACCAGCATGTCACAGGTTTCAGAATATGTTGTACGCTTGAAACCTCTGACTGCCCCATCCCAAACATTAGCCCTTGAGATGTTGAACCGGCTGACTCTTTTATGATCAATAAACACTGACTCTCTGTGGTCATTAAAAATCCCAGGATGTCCTTCGATAAAGAGTAGGGGTGTAACCCCGGCATCGTGGCCAAATCTGCCCATTGGCCCTTGTCCAACATGGCCTCCTAATCATCCCCACATATATATATGCGATTGGCTTCATCACTCGGTCTCCTCTCCACCAATCAGCTGGTGTTTGGTGGGCGTTCTGGCGCAATATGGCTGCCGTCGCATCATCCAGGTGGTGCTGCACACTGGTGGTGGTTGACGAGATAAGCTCCAATAAGCTCTTGCAGGTGAATTAAGTAAAGCTCACACAAGCAGCTGTGGGTCCTTTAGGTAGTGAGCGAGGGGGCACCTCAGTCAGTTACAGAAACAGCCGATAGCATGTAGCAACGGTGCGGTGGTTATTATTATACAAGAAGTAAAGAAATAATTTCAACCCATGCACGCCTGAAAGTTCCTTTGTGTGCAACACCTACCTTTCATCTTCCATTTTGTGGTTCAAAAACCTGAGAGGAAACGGATAAAATGAATCAACAATTTTCAACAGCTTCCATTATTGTACCATTACCATATACTGCATAGTGGATAGTGGATAGTGGATAGTCTCCTGTGTTACTGTATAATAGTTACTGCAAAATAATCAAAACAAACCTTTTTCCACTAAAATATTGACCAAGATTATATGCATAAAATCCAATGCACATCTAATAAATAAATACAAACATACATAAATATTTGAAAAAAGAGAAACAACTGATGTACCAAAGTGTCAGCTCGATTGAATTCAGCTGAAATAAATAAATAAAATAAATATACACATACACACAAATACATATAGAGCATTGCAAAATTGTATAGGACGGTCAGTACAACCTACCTGGACGTGTTTTCTTTCTTTAGGCTTAAATCTTCCTTTTGGCCCATAGTTAAAAGACTGCCGTTCTTCGAGCTTCTGTACTCCATGAACTGTTTGTATGATGGGCATGGTTGTTCTGCTGAAATGGACAGAGTTCCATTCCAAAACAGAAAGTTATAAGCCGCTCAAAACAATCACTATTAGCATTACTGATTTTTTTTCACATGGCCTCAGATAGCTAGCGTTTTGCTACACTAAAAACATAACAAATAACAACTTACTTTGCTTAGCACTGTCCGGCTGTCGAGACGTCCCCTGTGTTTCCCACTGCGTCCTTTAGAAACTCCAAACACCGACCACGCGTAAAACCGCGTTAAGCTGTTCATGTGTTTGCCACAAAACGGGCAAAACATACCTCGGCCGGAGTCCATGTTCGGTCACCATAAACGTTATTTACGCCATTTACTCCACAACCACAACACGAATCGACCGCGCTCACCAACAACACCACCTTTCACCGTGTCACTTCCGGTGTGTGGTACATTCCCTTTCCGTGAAGAATCTGTCATTTGTTTTGGGACTGGTAAAAGTGTTTTGCGTCTTGTTAATTTGTTTTCTAAAATGTAAATTTGTTTCGTCCTTGGTAAAAGTGTTTTGCCCATGTAATTGTGTTGTATGATAGGTAAAAGTGTTTTCCAAAATGTAAATTTGTCTTGAGCTTCGTAAAAGTCACACTTTGTAATGTTGTTTTGCACTTCCCGGCCACCGTAAGGAGGAGTACGGCCCGTACTTCAGCTTTAATGGCCGAGGCTGATTCCATTGGAGTGATCGAGATCGAACAGCCAGTAGCACCTTTGGCGGTATCTCCTGATGAAGCACTAAGAGGCAATGTATGCTACCCAAGTGCATATAACTTATATACTCAAGCAGAGAATACCATCTGCCAGCTGCTTGCCGGTAATACCACATTATGGCTCTCAAATGTGGACCATTCTGTGCCTCAGTTCCTATAAACTGCTCTATTGGCCATGGGTCATATGGCTCATGAGCTTGGGACACTATCAGCTCCTAACAGCCCGACGTCAGATATGGATTGCTCAGGCACGATTACCAGAAGATTGTAAAAATACCCTGAGGGAACTACCAATCTTTTGGGCCCAATGA
Source organism: Rhinogobio ventralis (assembly GCA_039654625.1). Lineage (NCBI taxonomy): Eukaryota > Metazoa > Chordata > Actinopteri > Cypriniformes > Gobionidae > Rhinogobio > Rhinogobio ventralis. The sequence goes on along the minus strand of CM077207.1, from coordinate 34,824,485 downwards.
CTCTGAGATATTAGAGAAAAGAATGAAATGAAATGGCCCAGGGTCATCAGCCATTTTACCGTCAACCTCAGGGTGGGCCACGTCAACGCCCCTAATCATGCTCCAGCCTAATCATGCTCCAGTTGATGGTTCTTCTTTGGGATTTCATAACCTTGTTGGTAGTTTTCTGAAGGGAGCCAGATGTTTCAAGCCTGTTCATTTAACGCCTTTTCCTGTGTGGGACTTATCGCTTATACTGAAATGACAAAGTGGTTGTCTTTGAAAGAGGTTATTTCTTCTGGCTGTTACGTGTTGGTGGGCTACATGCCCTGTCAGTTAGTGAGTCATGCTTACGCTGGTTACCGGAGGATTCAGGGTTGATTCTTCGACCTAATCCAGCCTTTGTTTCCAAGGTTTTATTACCATAATTTGTGAATCAGTCCATTCATCTGGCTGCTTTTCAACCCTCCTCTTCCCACTCTAAAATCAATGGGAGGGCTAATCTTCTCTGCCCTGTATGTGCCTTAAAGTCTTAAGTAGAATCTACCGCTTCTTTTGGATCGACGGATCAATTATTTGTCTGTTATGGTGACATGCGTAAAGGTGCGCCTTTGTCCAAACAAAGACTGTCACATTGGATTGTAGAGGTGATAAAACTAGCCTATAATAGATCTCATCAATCCTTACCAGAAGCTGTTCCTTGCCATTCTACTAGGGCCGTCTCTTTATCTTGGGCTGCTTTACAGGGAGTTCCCTTGACAGATGCCTGCACTGTGGCCACCTGGTTTTCGCCATGTAACTTCCCATGATTTTACAAGGTCATTGTGGCTGCTTCCCATGATGTGCAGTCATTCTGGAGCAACCTTCATGTTTTCAGGTGGGTGACATTCCTCATGACTGTTGGTATGTGTCATCCACTAGTGCTTAGCACCGCCTCCACAGTTACATACGTAACTAGCAGTATTCCTTCATGATTTCATCTCATTATATTGGTCAGGTGATGGCTCAACCCACATAATCAGTCTTAAAAAACTGCTTTGACAGTCTAGTTAAAGATATTAGAAATAAATACAATAAATACAAAAATACACACAATAATGTAGACTGATGTGATTATTCTTGACATGAGTTTTTAATGATTTATGGTTAGTTTAATGATTATGAACACAAATAGGTAAACCATGGAAAACCAAATGTATATTTATTGCATTAATATAACATCAAATAAACTAAAGCTGGCACAGAGGCATGTATAATCACAAACTAAAGTCACTATGACGGTTATCTCTTTCTAAAGTAAACTACATGTAGGATAAATGTATGTGACGGTTGTTTATGCTCCAGCTCTCTGACGCACGGCAGTGTCTAAACTCTTCGCTTCATTTCCTTCACTCTTTTCTGATATATACACTCATCTAAAGGATTATTAGGAACACCATACTAATACTGTGTTTGACCCCCTTACGCCTTCAGAACTGCCTTAATTCTACGTGGCATTGATTCAACAAGGTGCTGAAAGCATTCTTTAGAAATGTTGGCCCATATTGATAGGATAGCATCTTGCAGTTGATGGAGATTTGTGGGATGCACATCCAGGGCACGAAGCTCCCGTTCCACCACATCCCAAAGATGCTCTATTGGGTTGAGATCTGGTGACTGTGGGGGCCATTTTAGTACAGTGAACTCATTGTCATGTTCAAGAAACCAATTTGAAATGATTGGAGCTTTGTGACATGGTGCATTATCCTGCTGGAAGTAGCCATCAGAGGATGGGTACATGGTGGTCATAAAGGGATGGACATGGTCAGAAACAATGCTCAGGTAGGCTGTGGCATTTAAACGATGCCCAATTGGCACTAAGGGGCCTAAAGTGTGCCAAGAAAACATCCCCCACACCATTACACCACCACCACCAGCCTGCACAGTGGTAACAAGGCATGATGGATCCATGTTCTCATTCTGTTTACACCAAATTCTGACTCTACCATCTGAATGTCTCAACAGAAATCGAGACTCATCAGACCAGGCAACATTTTTCCAGTCTTCAACTGTCCAATTTTGGTGAGCTCGTGCAAATTGTAGCCTCTTTTTCCTATTTGTAGTGGAGATGAGTGGTACTCGGTGGGGTCTTCTGCTGTTGTAGCCCATCCGCCTCAAGGTTGTGCGTGTTGTGGCTTCACAAATGCTTTGCTGCATACCTCGGTTGTAACGAGTGGTTATTTCAGTCAAAGTTGCTCTTCTATCAGCTTGAATCAGTTGGCCCATTCTCCTCTGACCTCTAGCATCAACAAGGCATTTTCTCCCACAGGACTGCCGCATACTGGATGTTTTTCCCTTTTCACACCATTCTTTGTAAACTCTAGAAATGGTTGTGCGTGAAAATCCCAGTAACTGAGCAGATTGTGAAATACTCAGACCGGCCCGTCTGGCACCAACAACCATGCCACGCTCAAAATTGCTTAAATCACCTTTCTTTCCCATTCTGACATTCAGTTTGGAGTTCAGGAGATTGTCTTGACCAGGACCACACCCCTAAATGCATTGAAGCAACTGCCATGTGATTGGTTGATTAGAGAATTGCATTAATGAGAAATTGAACAGGTGTTCCTAATAATCCTTTAGGTGAGTGTATATAAAAACAAATCGACACAGAAAGACAACAAGAGTGGATTCCTCTGATCTCTTATCCATGAAGACAAACATGCCATATTCTGTGAAACCCCACAATCAGAAGATTAATCATTAGTATGTGATAATAAAATGAATAAATGTTAAAGTGTGTAAATCAAATGACAACTACATACATGACTAATGATTATAAATTATTATAATGTAAAATCTAAGAAAATAAAGTACAACACAGATGTATGGTTGAAGTAACACACACACACACACACACAGGTTTCTACTGAGAATCATTAGATCCTTCATTTACACAGGAAGTGATCCACAAACTGTGTGAGTGATTCATTCTCTTCAATCTGAGTTGAAAGTCTTGGATGTGCCGGTATCATCCAGACATGTTTGCAGTGAGTCTCATATTTCCTCTCTCTTCTCTGTTAGTGTCCTTGCTCTTCACCGTGTTTCCACCACTCATCCTTAAACCTTCTCTGACTTTTCTTTTTATTTAGTGGGGTATATTATGTAATCTTCAAGAGAGCTCATCATTTACTCAAACAATACAGCTCTAGCGCTCGTATTATAGTAATGAAGAGAAAATAAGAGACTCTATAACATCTCACTGTTACTGCCATGATAATCTGTGTGTCTCTGGCTTCATAGACTCTTATTTTGAATTCCTTTTGTCTTTTCAGTTCCTGTGTATTAGTTTCTTGTTCCTGTTTCCATTGCTGTCTTGTTAATCTCCATAGCAACCCTTGTTTGTTACCATGGCACCTGTCCTTCATTTAGTCTCTTGTTATCTAGTGTATTTAAACCCTCAGTCATCTGATGTTCATTGTCGTGTGTTAACGTTTTGTGCTGGTGTTTATTAAATATAAGTGTTCATCATCTTTCTACGTCAAGCCTCTTATCTTGGGTTATCTAGTCAAGCCAGCGTGTGGCAGTCACTGATTTATCATGCAGCTCAAAGCATTATGGGTAGAATCTCTCATCAGTCTATTCTGATTCATCAACACAGTTTCACTGATGATCCATAATAAACCCTAAACCCAGGATAGAGCGGCTGAGTGAATGTGGTCTGGACTGTGTGGATGTGGCTCATTGTGTCAGAGACGCTGTAGAAGGACAGAGTTCCTGCACTGTGATCCACATACACTCCTATTCTACTGCCTATGGGCTTTACAGGGAGTTCCGTCTCTATCTTATTATGCCAGAATGAGGATCTGTTTGGAGTGCAGGACAAACTCCAGGACTGATCATTAGACCCAAACAAACACTTATTAACCCATCCTTTCCTGCTGATGCTCTTATATGACACTGATATAAACACATGTCTCCCACTCCACCCATCTCCCAGTAACAGCGTCCACACACACTCTCTCCACACAACACCTGCTCTCAATGATCAAATCTCTCAGGATGATCAGGATACGGCTGGACTGTGTCCATGTTAGAAATCTCTCTGTTCCTCTCAGACAGGCGGAGCCATTTATTCACTGTGTTGGGAATCGGATGGGAATCTGATGGAGAGAAAACATACCAGAATCAGGAATTATGAATCTGTCTGATGTTTTAAATGTACACTGTAAAAAATATTTTTGCTGCTTGTTAAATTTACTTAATTAAAATGAGATAAAACCACACAATTACTGAATATTTTGTTGTTACTTAATTTTATTGTGTAAAATCCAATTAAATATGTAAAACTTAAGTTTACCTAATCCATTTGTGTTGTGACTACCTGAATAATTTGTATTGTATTAACTGAAACCGGGCAGTGGGTTTTTAGTTCCCAGTATGCTTTGTATAGGAGAGTAAGTTCTGAAATGAAATTATGTTTTATTAAACAAAGGTTAACAGGTTAACCAAAGTTCGGGGGGAGCATGTTCAGATAATTAACCTAATTAACACGGGAGAAGCACATTCAGTTAATCAATTCAATTAGATAAGAGGTGTATATACAACAGACCTCTGTTCCATGAAGTTTTCCAGCATTTGGACCCACCCTAAGTGCCCAACATGCCTAGATTTAAGCTCACTTGTTTGATGACTAATCTTTCCTCCATAGGGAATCGCCACCGCAATAGACCGGCCTGAGAAGCGCTGATCTCTTATATAGCTCTCCTATACCCTTGGAGTAATGGCTGATGAAAATTCTATTTTACATCACCAAAATAAATTATAATTAAAAGTATATTAAATTAGAAAACTATTATTTTAAATTGTAATAATATTTCACAATATTACTGTTTTTTCTGTATTTTTTATCAAATAAATGCGGGCTTTATGATTATGAGACTTCTTTCAAAAACATTAAAATGAGTAATGTGTCCAATTTTTTGACTGGTCCTTTACATAATTTAAAATATAATAGGCCTATACAAAATCACATGCTGTGCAATAATACATGCATGCATGAGACATTATATTAAGGTTAATATACAATAGCTGCTATGATCCTGTTATCAGTATCCTCAAATGTTTTTCTTTCTCTTTTATCTCACAGATTTTGAGGATCATAGTGACCTGATACTGGCCCACATAGGACATTCTGCCTTTGGCTCTCACTTTATATTGTCATTCTAAATAAACTACAAAATATATATTTCTTTTGTCTGTTTTGTCCTCATATTCTTTCTTATAGTTCCCTCTCATACCTGACTCAAAGGCTCATTCATTATGCAGCTCATTATGCGGTTCTTTTGTTCTCTCAGGTGTGAATTACAGCATTATTCATGATCGTTCACGCCTCTTTGCATATGGGCTTTGTAAACAAAAGGTGTCTTACAAAATTTAAATCAATATATTGTTTTATGTGAATGAGTAGGCACAATACTTTTTACATAATTTTGAAACAAAAACTATAGGCAACAACATCCATTAGTCAAAAGACTTGTGGACACATTTACTATGTTTTTTGTGGCCTTATTTCAGTGACGTTATTCTCTCAAGAACACAAGCATGTACATACATGTTGCTCACATATTATGGTAGCCCAGTTTGTTGCCGAATACAGTGTAATGCCACTTTTGCCATTAACCTCTTTACCTGCGCACCTATTTTTGAGAATTTTCTGAAAACAACATACCCAAATAAAAATGTCTGCAGCTCTTAAACCCTATGGTCTATATTCATAAATCTGGTCTTATAAACTAGACACTTGAAATGTTGTTACCCAAGAGTCATAATAACTCAAAGTAGTATAAGAACAAGTCAACTGTCAAGTCAACTTTATTTATATAGCGCTTTTTACAATGCATATTGTCTCAAAGCAGCTTCACAGTGTTAAACAGGAAAATAATGAACAGAATTTGATTGGGCTGTACAGCCGCTCTGGAGAAAACGCTGATGTCATCAGCTCATTTCAATTATCATATATATTCAAGTAATGTAGTTGATATAGTTAATTTAGTTTAATAATTACATTTATTTGGATATTTATTTGAAAATTTTGTGTCCCCAACTGAGCAAGCCAAAGGCGACAGTGGCAAGGAACCAAAACTCCATCAGGTGTCCTAATGGAGAAAAATAAACCTTGGGAGAAACCAGGCTCAGTCGGGGTGCCAGTTCTCCTCTGGCCAATTAACAAACAGTGTATGATTATTATTTTGTCAGTCTTATAGGTCAGAAGTAATATTAGATCGGATTATTCGAAAGATCGGATGCATCACGCCGGGTTTATTGAGGATGGCGTGTCGATTAAACAATTATTAAATAGGAATATTCAAAATATCGGAGTCATCACGCCGGAGATGGATCCATTTGAGGATGCCATGTCGATGAGCAGTTTCAGAGGGTAGACTAATTGACACGGTCTCTGCAGACACTTCAGGGATGCGTTGGTAATGTCTGGGCGCTGGTCCACCATCTGATCTGGATACGGCCCGGATCCGGCTGACTGCAGTAAACCTCGGGATAAACAGAGAGACTAACATTAACGTAGATGCCTTTCCTCTTATGATGTAACGAGTACATCAGGTGTTATGGGAAGTGTTCCCGGTTCCGGCTGACCTAGTTAATGCAGCCTAACAATTTGAATAAAATATAAATTAAAAATGTTTTATGTGTATGCCATGGTAAAGAGATGTGTTTTTAGTCTAGATTTAAACTGACAGAGTGTGTCTGCTTCCCGAACAATGCTAGGAAGGCTGTTCCAGAGTTTAGGAGCTAAATAGGAAAAGGATCGACCACCTGCAGTTGATTTTGATATTCTAGGTATTATCAACTGGCCAGAGTTTTGAGACCGCAATAGACGTGATGGAGTATAATGCGTTAAGAGCTCGCTCAAGTACTGGGGAGCTAAACCATTTAGTGCTTTGTAAGTAATTAACAAGATTTTAAAATGTATGCGATGTTTAATAGGGAGCCAGTGCAGTGTTGACAGAACCGGGCTAATATGGTCATACTTCCTGGTTCTAGTAAGAACTCGAGCTGCTGCGTTTTGGACCAGCTGCAGTTTATTTATTAAGCGAGCAGGGCAACCACCGAGTAGAGCATTACAATAATCTAGCCTTGAGGTCATGAACGCATTGAAAGCATGTACCGTAATTTAGATATATTTTTAAGATGGTAGAATGCAGTTTTACAGATGTTAGAAACGTGGCTTTCAAATGAGAGATTGGTATCAAAGAGCACACCCAGGTTCCTCACTGACGACGAGGACTTGACAGAGCAGCCATCAAGTGTTAGACAGTATTCTAGGTTACTACATGTGGAGTTTTTTTGTCCAATAATTAAAAATTCCGTTTTTTCTGAATTTAGTTGCAGGAAATTACTAGTCATCCAATTTTTTGTATCAGCTATGCATTCCGTTAATCTTGTGAATTGGTAAGTTTCGTCTGGGCGTGAAGAAATATAGAGCTGAGTATCGTCAGCATAATGAAAACTAACGTCATGCTTCCTAATGATATCTCCCAGTGGTAGCATGTACAGGGTGAAGAGCAACGGTCCTAGCACTGAGCCCTGCGGTACTCCATACTGAACTTGTGATCGGTGTGACATCTCTTCATTTACTGCTACAAACTGATAACGGTCAGATAAGTATAATTTAAACCATGCCAATGCAATTCCACTAATGCCAACATAATTTTCGAGTCTATTCAAAAGAATATTGTGGTCGATGGTATCGAATGCAGCGCTAAGATCGAGTAACACTAACAGAGAGATACAACCACGATCGGATGATAAGAGTAAATCATTTGTAACTCTAATGAGAGCAGTCTCAGTACTATGATGTGGTCTAAATCCTGACTGGAAAACCTCACAGATACCATTTTTTTCTAAAAAGGAGCATAATTGTGAGGACACTGCCTTTTCTAGTATTTTTGACAGAAAGGGTAGATTTGAGATTGGCCTGTAATTGACTCATTCTGTAGGGTCAAGTTGCGGTTTTTTAATAAGTGGTTTAATAATAGCCAACTTAAAAGTTTTCGGTACATATCCTAAAGTCAAGGATGAATTAATGATATTAAGAAGAGGATCTATGACCTCTGGAAGCATCTCTTTTAGTAGTTTAGTCGGTATAGGGTCGAGCATACATGTTGTTGATTTTGATGATTTAACGAGTTTAGCCAATTCTTCTTCTCCTATAACAGTGAATGAATGTAATTTTTCCTCAGTGACACTACAATGCTCTGTCTGATGTGATACAGTAGTAGACGGCTGCATGGTTATAATTTTTTCCCTAATATTATCAATCTTACAAGTAAAGAAGTTCATAAAGTCATTACTGCTGTGCTGTTGGCAGACATCAGAAGTTGAAGCTTTATTTTTGGTTAATTTAGCCACTGTATCGAATAAATACCTAGGGTTGTGTTTGTTTTCTTCTAAGAGAGTCGAGAAATAAGCAGATCTAGCAGTTTTTACGGCCTTTCTGTATGAAATCATGCTCTCTTTCCACGAAATGCGAAAAACTTCCAGTTTTGTTTTCTTCCAGCTGCGCTCCATTTTTCTGGCTGCTGTTTTAAGGGCCCGGGTGTGCTCGTTGTACCACGGCTTTGGACTATCTTTAATCTTCTTTAAGCGCAGAGGAGCAACTGTGTCTAAAGTGCTGGAAAAGAGAGAGTCAATAGTTTCTGTTGCAACATCGAGTTCCTCTAGGCTATCTGGGATGCTGATGAGATGAAACTGATGAGGAAGTTTATTTATAAAGAAATCTTTAGTCTCAGCAGTGATAGTCCTGCCATATTTGAAGCGAGGGGACGGCTTTGCAGCCTTTGCTAAATTAAGTATACATGATACTAGGTAATGATCTGAGATGTCATCGCTCTGCTGCAGAATTTCAACGGTATCAACATTTATTCCATGTGACAATATTAGGTCTAGAGTATGATTACGGCGATGAGTGGGTCCTGATACGTGTTGCCTAACTCCAATAGAGTTTAGAATGTCTCTAAATGCCAATCCCAATGCGTCTTTTTCATTGTCTACATGGATATTAAAATCACCAACAATTAGGACTTTATCTGTAGCCAGTACTAACTCTGATAGAAAATCAGCAAATTCTCTGATAAAGTGTGTATTGTGCCCTGGTGGCCTGTATACAGTAGCCAACACAAATGTTAAACGGGATTTATCAATTTCACTACATAACATTACATAAAGCACCAAAACTTCAAATGAATTATATTTGAAACTAGACTTCTGAGTAATACTGAAGATATTATTATAAATTACAGCAACACCTCCCCCTTTACCTTTCAGACGCGGCTCGTGTTTATAACAATAATCTTGTGTGGTGGACTCATTTAAAGTAATGTAGTCGTCAGGTTTTAGCCAGGTTTCTGTCAAACACAGCACATCTAGATTATGATCTGTAATCATATCATTAACAATAAGCGTTTTAGAGGAAAGGGATCGAATATTCAGCAGCCCCAGCTTTATCATTTGATCATCTGTATTATATCTGTTGTTTATTTGTTGGACATGAATTACATTTTTACCGTTGAATAGTTTTGGTGTTTTTTTGTATTTACTAATTTGTGGAACAGACACAGTCTCTATGTGATAATAGCTAGGTGAAAGAGTCTCTATGTGCTGGGATTTATCTGACTTCTGTGACGCGAGACAGCTAGCAGACGGTCGGGTAAGCCAGTCCGTCTGCTTCCTGACCTGGGCCCTAGTTAGTCAAGGTTTAGCTTTAAGACTATGTGCCAAATTACTAGAGAGAAGAGCGGCACCACCCCAGGAGGGATGGATACCATCTCTTTTCAACAGGTCAGGTCTGCCCCAAAAGCTTTTCCAATTGTCTATAAACCCTATGTTACATGAACAGAGTAAAACAAGGTAAAATATACATGTTTTTTTAAATTCACTTAGGGAAAATGAATGAATGAGACTTCGATGTTTAAGGCCTGAAAATAACCTAAATATAAAACTGAATGTCTGTTCATGTTTTGATTCAAATTTGAGGATGATACTCTCAAATGTAGCTTCTGTAAGCTTTTATGTCAAGAAAAGTGTAGGCGTCCTTTCAAAAAGGCCATTTATTTCAGAAAATTTGTAATTGTAAAGAGTAGTTTTTCATTCAAATAAATCTGCAGTAAACTGCTAAATATAATGGATATACAGTTACTGAAAAACTAAAGCAACTATTTACAGAATTTACAAAGTGTAAAAAACTCATTTAGTTGATAAGAACTGTATGTCATAGAGTCAGCGAACTGTGCTAAAGGTGTGTGTGTAAACGGACAGAAGCGCACCGGTGTGAATTGAAACGTAAGCACTGGTAGTATTCACCAATACTGTTTACATGAAATTGAGCAAGATGACGCCTTTTGATTGGTTACTATGTCCATCCATCAAAACTTTACTGGCAAAGCATTGGCTAGGCATTGACTGGCTTTATCCAATGAAAACCATGGGTGCTATGATTGACACCTCGCCGAGCCAGTAATGCACTTCCTGGATATATTGAGTCACCAGAACGCCTGTGATTGAAGGAGAGAGACGAGGGAAAGAGAGAGACAAGTACAGGCCAGAATGATGGAATACGGATTAGAATCGATATTTAATTGAAAATGGACATGATTGATTACTCTAACTCAAAACGCTCACAAACAAACACAAACAAAGGAGGATTTTTTGTTTTTTTCCCCCTATTTTTTCATTGTTTTGGATTAAAAAGCATTTTGAAGAGTGGACCCTTACACTGACATGTATGCTGGTGTTTCTTGGCTTCGTCCGATCTGATCTGCACGATAGGAGATGAAAGATGAGTACTGAGTGTTTTAGCTTTCAAATGATGCATAGTTTGTGATAGTTGATTGACTATTTTTTATAAAATAAAAGTACAAACACACCCATTCCCTTCTGATTCTGAAGGGCTCGTGGGCGATATGTGTAGTTCTCTCCCCCCGAGTGGACAGGAGAAACGCACTTCACTGGCGTGCAGCGAGCTATTGGAAGTAGTCTTATAAGTAAATTATAACCATGCAGCCGTCCAGTACTGTATCACATCAGACAGAGCATTGTAGTGTCACTGAGGAAAAATTACATTCATTCACTGCTATAGGAGAAGAAGAATTGGCTGAACTCGTTAAATCATCAAAATCAACAACATGTATGCTCGACCCTATACCGACTAAACTACTAAAAGAGATGCTTCCACAGGTCATAGATCCTCTTCTTAATATCATTAATTCATCCTTGACTTTAGGATATGTACCGAAAACTTTTAAGTTGGCTATTATTAAACCACTTATTAAAAAACCGCAACTTGACCCTACAGAATTAGTCAATTACAGGCCAATCTCAAATCTACCCATTCTGTCAAAAATACTAGAAAAGGCAGTGTCCTCACAATTATGCTCCTTTTTAGAAAGAAATGGTATCTGTGAGGATTTCCAGTCAGGATTTAGACCACATCATAGTACTGAGACTGCTCTCATTAGAGTTACAAATGATTTACTCTTATCATCCGATCGTGGTTGTATCTCTCTGTTAGTGTTACTCGATCTTAGCGCTGCATTCGATACCATCGACCACAACAATCTTTTGAATAGACTCGAAAATTATGTTGGCATTAGTGGAATTGCATTGGCATGGTTTAAATCATACTTATCTGACCGTTATCAGTTTGTAGCAGTAAATGAAGAGATCTCACACCGATCACAAGTTCAGTATGGAGTACCGCAGGGCTCAGTGCTAGGACCGTTGCTCTTCACCCTGTACATGCTACCACTGGGAGATGTTTTTTGGATCGATTGCTCCTGTCTGATCGATTGCTCCTGTCTGCCTCCTGTCGGTCGCAGTGTTTGCAGCTCTGTACAGCTTTGCTTTTGAATCTCTATTTGATATCTTTTCTTGTTGTTTATACTGCTAAATATAACTTACTCATCACCATATATTGTTTAATATTTCCTATCACGTTAAAATTGACATTGTTAGCTTTTAATTTAAATCACTATCACAACTTGTTAGCATTTCACAACGCGTTAGCATTTCACTAGCCTGTTAGCCTGCCATTTGTGCATCCGGGTTTCCTGTTTTGTCTCTCGTGCCTTTACTAGTCCATCAAACAACTGTGGTAAGTTGGATTAATCAACAAATACGGTAAGCCATGTCTTCTCCTTTTATTGTCACCTGCACTACATGTTTCATGTTTAGTATATCTGTCTCCGTTGGTGAACAGGGCTTCACATGTGATAAATGTAAGGAGATAGTCAGACTGACGGAGAAGATTTCAGAATTAGAGACACGCATCCAGATTTTATTTGAGAGTAGTGAGAACAAAACAGCTTTAGACACTGCTTTGGATGCGACTAGCTCAGTGAAATCTGTACATTGTTCGGTTCCGGCTGTAGAGCCCGTGCAGCAGGGCAACTGGGTGACGGTGAGACGGCATAGTCGCGGATCAAAAAAACACTCTTCCGTTCCGATTAGAACATCAAACAGGTTCTCCCCACTCAGTGATGCACCCACTGAGAATCCTGTTGAAAGTGCCCTAGTTATTGGCGATTCTATTACACGGAACGTGAAAATAGAGACACCAGCCACCATAGTCACATGTTTACCGGGAGCCAGAGCGCCTGACATCAAAGCAAATTTAAAAGTGCTGGCTAATGCTAATCGTAAATTCTCTAAGATTATTATTCATGTCGGCACAAATGATGTTCGACTTCGCCAGTCGGAGATCACCAAAATTAACATTAAAGAGGTGTGTGAACTCGCAAGTACGATGGCAAACCGGATTTTTTGCTCTGGTCCCCTCCCCATTAAAAGGAGTGATGAGATACTTAGCAGACTATCATCACTCAATGGCTGGTTGTCTAAGTGGTGTCCGCAAAATAACATAGGGTTCATAGACAATTGGAAAAGCTTTTGGGGCAGACCTGACCTGTTGAAAAGAGATGGTATCCATCCCTCCTGGGGTGGTGCCGCTCTTCTCTCTAGTAATTTGGCACATAGTCTTAAAGCTAAACCTTGACTAACTAGGGCCCAGGTCAGGAAGCAGACGGACTGGCTTACCCGACCATCTGCTAGCTGTCTCGCGTCACAGAAGTCAGATAAATCCCAGCACATAGAGACTCTTTCACCTAGCTATTATCACATAGAGACTGTGTCTGTTCCACGAATTAGTAAATACAAAAAAACACCAAAACTATTCAACGGTAAAAATTTAATTGATGTCCAACAAATAAACAACAGATATAATACAGATGATCAAATGATAAAGCTCGGGCTGCAAAATATTCGATCCCTTTCCTCTAAAACGCTTATTGTTAATGATATGATTACAGATAATAATCTAGATGTGCTGTGTTTGACAGAAACCTGGCTAAAACCTGACGACTACATTACTTTAAATGAGTCCACCCCACAAGATTATTGTTATAAACACGAGCCGCGTCTGAAAGGTAAAGGGGGAGGTGTTGCTGTAATTTATAATAATATCTTCAGTATTACTCAGAAATCTAGTTTCAAATATAATTATTTTGAAGTTTTGGTGCTTTACGTAACGTTATGTAGTGAAATTGATAAATCCTGTTTGACATTTGTGTTGGCTACTGTATATAGGCCACCAGGGCACAATACACACTTTATCAGAGAATTTGCTGATTTTTTATCAGAGTTAGTACTGGCTACAGATAAAGTCCTAATTGTTGGTGATTTTAATATCCATGTAGACAATGAAAGAGACGCATTGGGATTGGCATTTAGAGACATTCTAAACTCTTTTGGAGTTAGGCAACACGTATCAGGACCCACTCATCTCCGTAATCATACTCTAGACCTAATATTGTCACATGGAATAAATGTTGATACCGTTGAAATTCTGCAGCAGAGCGATGACATCTCAGATCATTACCTAGTATCATGTATACTTAATTTAGCAAAGGCTGCAAAGCCGTCCCCTCGCTTCAAATATGGCAGGACTATCACTGCTGAGACTAAAGATTTCTTTATAAATAAACTTCCTCATCAGTTTCATCTCCTCAGCATCCCAGATAGCCCAGAGGAACTTGATGTTGCAACAGAAACTATTGACTCTCTCTTTTCCAGCACTTTAGACACAGTTGCTCCTCTGCACTTAAACAAGATTAAAGAGAATAGTCCAACGCCGTGGTACAACGAGCACACCCGGGCCCTTAAAACAGCAGCCAGAAAAATGGAGCGCAGCTGGAAGAAAACAAAACTGGAAGTTTTTCGCATTTCGTGGAAAGAGAGCATGATTTCATACAGAAAGGCCGTAAAAACTGCTAGATCTGCTTATTTCTCGACTCTCTTAGAAGAAAACAAACACAACCCTAGGTATTTATTCGATACAGTGGCTAAATTAACCAAAAATAAAGCTTCAACTTCTGATGTCTGCCAACAGCACAGCAGTAATGACTTTATGAACTTCTTTACTTGTAAGATTGATAATATTAGGAAAAAAATTATAACCATGCAGCCGTCTACTACTGTATCACATCAGACAGAGCATTGTAGTGTCAATGAGGAAAAATTACATTCATTCACTGCTATAGGAGAAGAAGAATTGGCTAAACTCGTTAAATCATCTAAATCAACAACATGTATGCTCGACCCTATACCGACTAAACTACTAAAAGAGATGCTTCCAGAGGTCATAGATCCTCTTCTTAATATCATTAATTCATCCTTGACTTTAGGATATGTACCGAAAACTTTTAAGTTGGCTATTATTAAACCACTTATTAAAAAACCGCAACTTGACCCTACAGAATTTGTCAATTACAGGCCAATCTCAAATCTACCCTTTCTGTCAAAAATACTAGAAAAGGCAGTGTCCTCACAATTATGCTCCTTTTTAGAAAAAAATGGTATCTGTGAGGTTTTCCAGTCAGGATTTAGACCACATCATAGTACTGAGACTGCTCTCATTAGAGTTACAAATGATTTACTCTTATCATCCGATCGTGGTTGTATCTTTCTGTTAGTGTTACTCGATCTTAGCGCTGCATTTGATACCATCGACCACAACATTCTTTTGAATAGACTCGAAAATTATGTTGGCATTAGTGGAATTGCATTGGCATGGTTTAAATCATACTTATCTGACCGTTATCAGTTTGTAGCAGTAAATGAAGAGATCTCACACCGATCACAAGTTCAGTATGGAGTACCGCAGGGCTCAGTGCTAGGACCGTTGCTTTTCACCCTGTACATGCTACCACTGGGAGATATCATTAGGAAGCATGGCGTTAGTTTTCATTGTTATGCTGACGATACTCAGCTCTATATTTCTTCACGCCCTGACGAAACTTACCAATTCACAAGATTAACGGAATGCATAGCTGATATAAAAAATTGGATGACTAGTAATTTCCTGCAACTTAATTCAGAAAAAACTGAATTTTTAATTATTGGACAAAAAAACTCCACATGTAGTAACCTAGAATACTGTCTAACACTTGATGGCTGCTCTGTCAAGTCCTCGTCGTCAGTGAGGAACCTGGGTGTGCTCTTTGATACCAATCTCTCATTTGAAAGCCACGTTTCTAGCATCTGTAAAACTGCATTCTACCGTCTTAAAAATATATCTAAATTACGGCACATGCTTTCAATGCAAAATGCTGAACAGTTAGTTCATGCATTCATGACCTCAAGGCTAGATTATTGTAATGCTCTACTGGGTGGTTGCCCCGCTCGCTTAATAAATAAACTGCAGCTGGTCCAAAACGCAGCAGCTCGAGTTCTTACTAGAACCAGGAAGTATGACCATATTAGCCCGGTTCTGTCAACACTGCACTGGCTCCCTATTAAACATCGCATACATCTTGCTAATTACTTACAAAGCACTAAATGGTTTAGCTCCCCAGTACTTGAGCGAGCTCTTAACGCATTATACTCCATCACGTCTATTGTGGTCTCAAAACTCTGGCCAGTTGATAATACCTAGAATATCAAAATCAACTGCAGGTGGTCGATCCTTTTCCTATTTAGCACCCAAACTCTGGAACAGCCTTCCTAGCATTGTTCGGGAAGCAGACACACTCTGTCAGTTTAAATCTAGACTAAAAACGCATCTCTTTACTATGGCATACACATAAAACATTTTAATTTATATTTTATTCAAATTGTTAGGCTGCATTAACTAGGTCAGCCGGAACCGGGAACACTTCCCATAACACCTGATGTACTCGTTACATCATAAGAGGAATGGCATCTACGCTAATGTTAGTCTCTCTGTTTATCCCGAGGTTTACTGCAGTCAGCCGGATCCGGGCCGTATCCAGATCAGATGGTGGACCAGCGCCCAGACATTACCAACTCATCCCTGAAGTGTCTGCAGAGACCGTGTCAATTAGTCTACCCTCTGAAATTGCTCATCGACATGGCATCCTCAATGGATCCATCTCCGGCGTGATGACTCCGATATTTCGAATATTCCTATTTAATAATTGTTTAATTGACACGCCATCCTCAATAAACCCGGTGTGATGCCTCCGATCTTTCGAATAATCCAATCTAATATTACTTCTGACCTATAAGACTGACAAAATAATAATCATACACTGTTTGTTAATTGGCCAGAGGAGAACTGGCACCCCGACTGAGCCTGGTTTCTCCCAAGGTTTATTTTTCTCCATTAGGACACCTGATGGAGTTTTGGTTCCTTGCCACTGTCGCCTCTGGCTTGCTCAGTTGGGGACACAAAATTTTCAAATAAATATCCAAATAAATTTAATTACTAAACTAAATTAACTATATCAACTACATTACTTGAATATATATGATAATTGAAATGAGCTGATGACATCAGTGTTTTCTCCAGAGCGGCTGTACAGCCGAATCAAATTCTGTTCATTATTTTCCTGTTTAACACTGTGAAGCTGCTTTGAAACAATCTGCATTGTAAAAAGCGCTATATAAATCAAGTTGACTTGACTTGAGATATCATTAGGAAGCATGGCGTTAGTTTTCATTGTTATGCTGACGATACTCAGCTCTATATTTCTTCACGCCCTGACGAAACTTACCAATTCACAAGATTAACAGAATGCATAGCTGATACAAAAAATTGGATGACTAGTAATTTCCTGCAACTTAATTCAGAAAAAACAGAATTTTTAATTATTGGACAAAAAAACTCCACATGTAGTAACCTAGAATACTGTCTAACACTTGATGGCTGCTCTGTCAAGTCCTCGTCGTCAGTGAGGAACCTGGGTGTGCTCTTTGATACCAATCTCTCATTTGAAAGCCACGTTTCTAGCATCTGTAAAACTGCATTCTACCATCTTAAAAATATATCTAAATTACGGCATATGCTTTCAATGCAAAATGCTGAACAGTTAGTACATGCGTTCATGACCTCAAGGCTAGATTATTGTAATGCTCTACTGGGTGGTTGCCCTGCTCGCTTAATAAATAAACTGCAGCTGGTCCAAAACGCAGCAGCTCGAGTTCTTACTAGAACCAGGAAGTATGACCGTATTAGCCCGGTTCTGTCAACACTGCACTGGCTCCCTATTAAACGTTGTATACATTTTAAAATCTTGCTAATTACTTACAAAGCACTAAATGGTTTAGCTCCCCAGTACTTGAGCGAGCTCTTAACGCATTATACTCCATCACGTCTATTGCGGTCTCAAAACTCTGGCCAGTTGATAATACCTAGAATATCAAAATCAACTGCAGGCGGTGATGTACTCGTTACATCATAAGAAGAATGGCATCTACGCTAATGTTAGTCTCTCTGTTTATCCCGAGGTTTACTGCAGTCAGCCGGATCCGGGCCGTATCCAGATCAGATGGTGGACCTGCGCCTGGAAATGACCAACTCATCCCTGAAGTGTCTGCAGAGCATCGTGTCAATTAAACTCCCCCTGTAAACGCTGCATCGACACGACATCCTCATTAAACCCGTCTCCGGCGTGACGACTCCAATCTTTTGAATAATCTTACGAATATCTATTGATCTAATATGACTTCTGACCTGTAATGTTGCCAGAATCATAATCATACACTGTTTGTTCGTCGACCAGAGGAGAACTGAGCGACTGAGCCTGGTTTCTCCCAAGGTTTATTTGTCTCCATTCTGGCCCTGAAGGAGTTTTGGTCCCTTGCCATCGTCGCCTTTGTCTTTTGGCTTGCTCAGTCGGGGGCACTAAATATTCAGCTATATCACTGATCTGATATATGGTAATTGAAATGAGCTGATGACATCAGTGTTTTCTCCAGAGCGGCTGTACAGCTGAATCAAATTCTGTTCATTATTTTCCTGTTTAACACTGTGAAGCTGCTTTGAAACAATCTGCATCGTAAAAAGCGCAATATAAATAAAGTTGACTTGACTAATGTTTCGTCTTGACGTCACAACAAAACAGCTTGCGACTTGGTTTAAAAACGATTCGCTTAGTCGACTCTTACTTTTGAGAGACAATAACTTTATATACGGTGCACTTTCAGATTTAAAACTTTGCAGGATGTTTTCATTCACTATGTTAGACACTACATGAAAGGTCATTTTCAAAAATCTGTAATAGGGGCACTTTACGCAACATCACAGGACCAACAGTGCCGTTTTCCTGAATACCATCACAACATACCACAGAAGTCTTTTAAATGCTTATAATTTAGGCCAGACTCAACGTTAATCGAACCTGAGAATAATAAATAATGAAGTTAAAGGTGTTAAGATCAAAGTACACACAGTATAACACTATAGCAGAGTGACAAGCAGAGTTTGTGCATTGAGCAGATTGGGAAAATCAAGCATTTTTCTGTTGATTTCCTTCTCTGTGAATCGAAGGTGAAACAGGAAAATGACTTGTTTTTTCGTTGTTTGGTTATGTATTATTAGAAGAAAAGAAAAATATATGTCCTTTCATTTTAGAAAAATAAAATTAAAACCGAATGACCAGAAGGAACCAGTTATTCATCAAATCAGTTCTTTAATGAATTAAAGCAGTTCACCAGATAAATCAACCACCTTTCATGTTTGATAAATGTTCATAAATGACAAAGAAAACAAAACATATATATGGCAATGAGATTAATAAGGCTTCAGGTAAACGATTGTCACATCGGATCATTGGTACTGTCATCATCATCAACTGTATATGATACAGCATATAAAGCCCTTCTATGAGCAGAACAACACATCCGCCGATATCCTCCTCATGATCAGTCAACAGTTACACCTGCATTCCTGTAGGAAACACAGCTGAAGAACTGCGCGTTTATCTCTCAGAATAGTGCAAAAGTAAACGAGTGCAAATATTTCACTTCAATTACAGATGATTTTTGGTCCCCAAAGCACACATTTCCCAAATGACAAACAAAATCCACATCAAACACACCAAATGCTGCCCGACTAAATAAGAAACACAGAAGAAAACAGACTGGATGGATAAGAAGCTCCTTTACTCAGTAATCGTAGTGTCTGCAGCGGCTCCAGCGACGCTCATGTGCCATAGCGATCCTGCAGGAAAACACAGAGTTTAGTCGCTCACATCCAGCCGGATGAACGGGTCCGTTAACGGGCTCAGCAGAAACTGACCTGTATAGAGGACACGACTCCGCTGGCCATGACCGACAGCTTTCCTGCCACAGTCCGAACGCCGCTCTTCAGCTGCATCATGTCCGGCACGGCGGGCATCATGTTACTCAAGCGGGACGAGCCGCCGGACGCTAGCACACAACCATAAACAGATAAATCGCTTATAATAAAACACTGCAATACTCCATAAAAAACAAGAATAGTCAATTTTGCGCAGATCTACGAGTAGTGACACGCACCTGCTGATTTCTTTTGCTCATCAAACAGATCCGCGGAGCTGATCGCCGAACTGCCCGAGTAATTCTCCAGCCGCGCCCGGACTTCATACTAAAACACGAGAAACACCAGCGTTTAATAACACAGAGCTCGTCACACATCTCAAGCGTTTGTTCGCAGGGCGTCACCTCAGAGTTGTCCTGCTTGCCGAAGAACATGTCGGATGAAATGGCCTTGGCGTTGGCGAACTTCCTCTGGGCGTCATCAGAGACACACTGCGGCTCTGTCGTCCTTCTCGCCACGGCCCTGTGAGAAAACAAGAACACTGTGTTCAGCAAACGGCCTGCTGGGATTGAGGCCATGCACAGGAACGCCTTGTCTGACCTCTCTGTATTCAGGTCGATGTCGGCCTGCTGAAAGAAGAACGGATCCGATGACTCTTCGTCCAGGAGCCTAGGGGAAGAGGCAGGACATCATGAACAAGAGCACAAGACACACACACACGCTCTCAGAGCTTCAGCAGCGAGGTGTCACCTGCAGGAGAAGTGCTTGTCCTCGTCCTCCTCGTCCTCCTGGTGCGCTCTTCTGCTGGAGGAGCTCAGAGCCGGAGCCTCCTGCTTTATGATCCGCAGGTCCTCCATCACAGAGTGCGACAGGCCGCTGGGAACACAGGGAGAAACCACAGCTTAGCCCCGCCCACAATGACATGTCATTAGCCAAAGGATGTTGGATCCACAAGTTTTCTTCTTTTCATTCATCAAATTCAGCTGATAAACAATGGTTTTACAACTGAAGTAAAAGGTTTATCAGGACATTTGCAGTCTATTGGTCAAAGCCCAGTCAGGTCTGGCCTGGAGGAGCAGGCGCTCACACACACAGCACTGACCTGCGCGCGCCGAAGCCCATGCCGAGCCGCTCAGCCTGCTCCTTCCTCTGCCCGTCCAGACGGCTCATCTGCTGCTCGTTCCTCCTCGCGCTCCTCTGCAGCTCCAGACTGTCAAACGAGTGGCTCAGGGACGGACCTCTGCACACACACACACACACACAGCAAGGTGTGAAATACTAGCTGCTGCACAGCTGAACTGAGAGCATTAGGAGGAGGAAGAAGCGTGTCACATGCTCACGTCGGGTGTTGAGGGTCGGTGTCGCTGCTCTTCATCTCCTCCTGGAGTCTGTCGACGGCCTGAGCTCGTTTCTGCTGCGCGCTGAAGCTCTGACTGCTGACCTTCTGCGCACCCAGACCAGCCTTCTTGCTGCCCGTCTGACACACACACACACACACACACACCAAGAAACTGAGCTCATCTGAACGATGTAAAAACTGAAATAATGAAATTATGAAACTGTGTATTACTAGCTCTTCTCCTGTTTATTGCCTCTTTATGATGAATCGCTTGTTGTGTTTCTAAATATGTGTCATGGTAGAAATGACAAACGCCCTGAATTGAGCTCATGTCACATCATTAAACGAGATGACAAGAGCTCTCCCTATGACATTACTTCCTGTTCTACGTCACGTGGCTCGCACGGACGGATGAGCTGTTGTGAGGAATAATAACAGTGTCTGTGGGAAACTCACGGCTTTCCTGCCGGTGGTGGCAGTGGGTTTCTTCTTGATCAGAGAGGGTAGCTCTGTAAGAGAGGTTACGAGTTACGAATATGATGATGATTTCAGCTGTACGTGTCTGTCTGAGGGCTGTGAGTGTCACCTGATGATGAAGAGGATGGTGATGAAGGAGACGCGCTGAGCTGCTCCACACTGGGACCCTCCTCACCGGCACCGGCACCGGCACCTGTACCCATCAAACACCAACAGTGTCCAGAGAGACCAAACAACACAACACAACACAACTGTATATAAAACACCACACCACACCATCACACCGTTATTATTTCTGTCCTGGACTGGGTCCTGCGCTTGGCTGGTGTTGAGCTGGTGTCCCTCCTTCAGCATGGGCAGCTAAACACACAGATTTAAAGAGATTCATGAGAGCAGCCTTGCAGACGTCACATTCTGTTCACTGTGCAAGAGTTCTGGGCGGTTGCAGGGTTTTGCTAGGGTGTTATCTGATGAAGAAAATGTGAGTGGTGCTTGCCATGGCAAAACTTGGCACTCGGTTGCTCTGGTGTTTCTAGGCGGTTGCTAGGGTGTTCACCCTAACAGATGGTTATTACATAGTTTTTAGCATGTTTTAACACATAGTTAGTCGATGCATCATGATTTTGCATGATGCTATTACATTTTTATCAGGTTTTAATAATTTGTATTTTTTGCATGATTTAACACTTAGCTAATCACTATTAGCATGTAGCTATTCACTGCTAGCATGTGTAGCATGTTGGATGTCCTGTTTGCTAGCATTGAGTCAAAATAACCACCCCCCCATGTCTCCACGATGTTTTGATGCAGAGATATAGGTCTTGCCGAGCGGTTGCTAGGGTACTCTGTTTGGTTGCTAGGGAGTGGCTTGGCAGCTGCCAGTGGTGATGATGATACTCCAAAGGCTGCTTGACAGTATGAATGATATAAACCAACCGCAATCCCTCTATGACATTCAGATTTGAAGATATCCCTCTTTGGGTTTGGGTTGCTAGGGTGCTCAACAATGGTTGCTAGGACATGGCTAGGAACTAGTTAAAGTGATTGGCTGGCCTGAGCGAAACGAGCCCACCCTCTTGTTGCTAGGGTGCTCTAAATGGTTGCTAGGACATGGCTAGGAACTAGTGAAAGTGATTGGCTGGACTGAGCGAAACGAAGCCCACCCTCTTGTTGCTAGGGTGCTCTAAATTTTTGCTAGGGCGTGTTCTGATAGCTTCATGATGATCCTGAGAGACTGATTGGTTGCCTGAAGGAAATGAGCCCGCCCCCATGTCTGTTCAATACAAAATCCCTATGCAAGTTACCACAGTAGGAAAAACACATATTAGCACTTCCTGTTTCGTGGGCCGTCCCTTCACCATAGTATGTCTATGGGCCACTTCGGGCAGCTCTTGGCCCCGAGGGGTACAACCCCTTAAATAAAAGCGTCTGCTAAATGGACGGTGGGGCGTGACCTGCTGACCTGAATGTGCTGAGAGAAGAAGTCCTCGTGTCTGTCGACGAGTGACGTGGGTGAGAGCGGAGCCTGACTGTCCAGCCACAGCTAAAGAGAGAGAGAGACATGAGCTTCATCACCATCACCATCATCATGACCACATGATCTGTGACATCACCTCAGTGCCATGCTGTCGGGTGGCCTGCGTGGCCAGACTCTTGATCCGCTCGCGGTACAGTAGCGCCGCCCTGCTGCTGTATTTGATGTTGGCGGCGCTGGAGGTACAGCCGTGCTGACTGAAGAAGGCATTCTGTGGGGAACACACACGCTCGTCAGTCACAGGACAGAAAGCGAGAGATCATCATCATCATCACACACACACACACACACTCACCGCGCTGGTGTTGCCGCCCACCTGCATGCAGCGCAGCTGGAACCAGGACCAGTTGCAGTCCAGCTCCGTCGACCTGCAGACGACACACAGAGACAGATCAAGAGCTATGAGCGATACAGCTCAACTAATGTTGATTTAACATCGCCCCCTTCAGGAGAATCGTAGACTTTTCCTGTGATTGTCTATCAAGAGTAGGGCTGTGCAATTAATCAAGTGAAGTGAGCTTTCCTGAGCCCTACTCACTCTGCGCTAGGACCCTTCATGAAGGGACTCCTGCTAAACTACTAAACCCGTCCCAAAGGTCCCTTTAAGGGCACAACCCGCCCATCATGTGATGTGAACATGTGACCTACACCTGCTCACCACAGCGCCCTCTAGTGCCTGAACAATCACGTTACTCTGGTTCGGTAGTACACCATTGGGGAGCAGACTATGGAGGCAGAAAAACAAGCGGAGGAAAACGGGCAAAATCCACGGAATATGGGGGAAAATGTCAGATTGGGTCGACAATTTCCAGCCCAAAAGCTCATCCAAACCTGCCCACTCCAAAATAATGTGATTGAACTTTATTGCCATGTCAATCAAGGTTGATTAGCACAATTTTTTTCTCCTTAACCTCATTAATCCTGATCAGGGTCCGGAATGACATCATCAAGTCTGTGGAGGAGCTCTGACCTCATATGTGGTACCGTGAGAGCTTAGAATGTCTCCTTTCTGGAGACATGCATCACTTTGGCATCTGTTTTACACAAAGTAACTTATTTACACTAAATTCCGCCTGGATTTGGCATACCCAAATTGAAAAGGCGGAAATTACATTAAAAAAAAAGGTAATATTCCTCCCTTCAGATCCATTTGAATAAATCTTGCATACAACATGATACAGAC
Source organism: Rhinogobio ventralis (assembly GCA_039654625.1). Classification (NCBI taxonomy): domain Eukaryota; kingdom Metazoa; phylum Chordata; class Actinopteri; order Cypriniformes; family Gobionidae; genus Rhinogobio; species Rhinogobio ventralis. The sequence continues at coordinate 34,800,382 of CM077207.1, read as the reverse complement.
AAAATAGTATTTTCTGGAATCTAGTGGAAACAGCCCAAACGGTCTGCAGGGTGCTAGAGCACAGGGCCTGAGTTAGTTTCAAACATGAATTTATAACCAAATAATCAAAAAGCACCTCTTTTTTTTTCCTTTTAGCAGTGTTTTATGTAACTTCAAAGGGTTTCCTGTAAACTGACACCAAAATGGTGTATTTAGAGACCACTGTATGTGGGTACGGGAAGCTTTTCAATTTGGGTAGGCCAAATCCCGGCGGAAATCCCCAAAAATGGTCCCAGAGCATAAGAGGTTAAAACTAAATAATGATGCCAAAATAAAACAAATCAATTTCCCAAGAAACCGGATCAACACAGGGCAAATACATTAAAGAGAATTAGTAAAATCTCCAGGTGGAGACTATCAAAACGGCAATCAGGAAATGAACCGATGACTTTAACCCCAGGAAAAACACCTCATTTTTAAGCCCAATATGGCATTTCACACACATTAATGCACACACCAGCCAAACCTTTGTGTGGCGCTTTAACTTCAGACAGAACTAAAGTACGTCTTTCGGGAAGTGTATACGCAGAACATAACGCACTTAGCACCGTCAAAACTGATTAATCGCTGATTCAGACATGAAAATCATTGCTTTCTTGTGTTGAACACAAAAGAAGATAGTAGGACAAAACATATACTATGGACGTCACATTCAGGTTTAAAACAACTGGAGAGAGTAAATGATGACAGAAAGATTATTATTAATATTTCTCAGAATGTTTAAAAGCGTTTTTGTCAGAGCGCTTGTTATTCGGTTCTCGGTCTACTTGATCTGTAATAATCAGCCCTGAAACACACACGTCGGTCGACCTCTAGTTCATAGCAAGTGTGCCACACGAGTCCTGAAAAGTGAAGCCGACGCGTCTCGATCGCCCCCTGGTGGCTGGTCCCAGTACAGCTCATAAACCCCGCCCCCTCCAAACTAAATCAAATTACACTTCAAGATGTCAGCGCCATATTTGGACACTGGTGGCTTCACTTTTCTCCAATGGAAGATAGAGAAGGGGCGTCGTCCATCTTTTTTACAGTCTATGGTTCATAATGTATTAGTTCTATGTTTTTAAACCTATCGTTCACAATTCAGACTTTTTTCTCGCACTTGTGAGTTTATGTCGCACAAGTGCAAGAAAAAAAAGTCAGAATTGTGTGATATAAACTCGCAATTACCTTCCTGGTTTTTGTTCCGTTTCTACTGCAGAACTGTCACTTCCTGTCACCAGCTAGGCTCCGCCCACAAAACACATCTGTTCACAAACACCCAAGCTGTGTATCGCTGGATACTACACACTTACAGCGTTATTTCACTCCTGTATTTGTCCCGTGTATATGATGATGGGGTGAGTGTTTGTACCTGATGAAGGACAGGTGAACCCCCAGCGAGCGGTGCGTCCCGGAGCAGTCGATGCAGAGGAACACGCCGTACGTGATGCTCGCCCAGCTGGGGTTCTTCACCGAGCAGTCGAAGCACATCTGTCACACACACACACACACACACATCAGAATCTGAACCATACTGCGTATAACAGCCAATCCACCTGATGTAGGGCCGTAACCACCATTGAGGGCGACAAGTCCCCCCCCCCCCCCCCCACACACACACATCGCTCTGTTTGTTGCTAGGATGACAAAAGTAAAGTGTGACATCTCCGCAGAATGAGTGAGATGGCCAATCAGATCAAAGAAGGCGGGGCTTACTGTTACATTTTTGCGACTTGAGAGTTTCAAAGCGATTTGCATTGCATTCAAGGAACACATTTTGTCAGTTCTTGCTTTCCCTGGGAATCGAACCCATGACCTTGGCGTGGCGCTAACGCTCTACTGTTTGAGCTACAGGAAAGCTACACATGCGTTAGTACGGATTCCAACGCGACACCGGGGCTAAGGCCAAAGTATACTGCACTGTTTACGCCAGGGCCAGCGCACAGTGCGCATGACGCAAATTTCGTCACCAGAAGAGTAGGCGTGTACTGAACGCGGGAACACATGCGCTTTTTTTCAGTATTTACCGAGCGATTGCTCAAAGCTGCGCATGCGTCGAACGCCTGTGTGCGCGTAAAAGCAGTACACTGCGTTTGACTGCGTAATAAAACGAAAGTATACATTCGGCTTTACATATACACATAAGAGTGAATGTGTGCATATATATAAAACAATATTTGCAAATAGTTTCCTTCATAACTACAATAGAACTGGACCTTTTCCCGTTATTTCCTCCGTTACGGCCTTGATCCGATGTGACACTTTAATCATCTTATGCTTTAAATTCATTGAGATTTACACACAGACACATTTTAACACATTTAATGTTTTTCCACTTTGTTGTTTTGTTCTGTACAAGTTAGTTTCCATGAAAAACCAACCCGCCTCGTCTGTTTAATAAACACCGTGACGCACAGAATCTGCCATATGTTTGATATAAACATGACGTGTCATAACTCTTCCTGCTTCTTCCTGCTGTCCCGGGACAGGAGACATACCGACCAGTCAAACTCACCTTGTTGGTGGGAACGGAGCGCAGTCGCTTGAGGACGGCGGAGATGTCGTGTTTACTGGGGTCCGTCATGTTTACAGCTGCGTCAAAGACCGACTGAAGAAACTCTCCGCACAGCTGCGCTTCACTTCCGCCCGCGCTGACGTCACGCGCCGCGCCGCGCGCTGATTGGCCCAAAACACACGTGTGCTCGACTCATGCAAAACAGCAGCACAAACTCATTCATTCAGCTATTTTTATTCTTATGTATATAAATATATATAAATAATATATATATGAATAAATGTGCACATAAATATATAATAAATAGACATTACATTTGTATCCATTTAAATTGGAAAATATAGGCAAATATTAATGATGAAATTTGAGGGAAAAAACAACAAATAGAACTTCAATTCATTTATTGCCAGCTTGACAACATACAAAAGTAAATAAACTCCAACTGTGTAACTGAGTTTTGCCATGTGACATCATACAGGTCATGTGACGCGAACAGCACTGCTAAAAACTCATTCGATCCATTTCAGCTTCATGACGGCGCCGCTGCACGCGTGTGAGAAACATGGCAGCACAATCACACACAGCGCACAGCATCCGTACGGACACCGCGATGACACCTGAGAGGCGGGAAGGCTTGGGCGTCGACTCATATTTACACACAGCGCTAAACATTCAGCTCATGCCAACATTCATACACTCAAATACATTCAGAGTGATCACAGCATCTGTGCACTGAAACAGGAGAACGCATCCACTCCACATGTGAAGCTACACACACTCGCTCGCACGCACACACACACGCACGCACGCACACACACACACACACACGCTTGCACACTCAAACACACTCATTCCCTCAAACACACACAAACGCGCACCCTCACGCTCGCACTCACACTCTCACACACGCACTCTCACGCGCACCCTCACGCTCGCACTCTCACACTCTCACACACACACACTCTCACACACACACACACACACTCTCACACACACACACTCTCACACACACACACACTCTCACACACACACACACACTCTCACACACACTCTCACACACACACACACTCTCACACACACACACACACACTCTCACACACACTCTCACACACACACACACTCTCACACACACACACACTCTCACACACACACTCTCACACACACTCTCACACTCTCTCGCACACACACACGTACACACAAACAAACTCACGCACACACAAACACACACACACACACTCACACAGACAGACAGACACAGACAGACACACACAGACAGACACACACAGACAGACACACACAGACAGACGCTCGTGCACACAGACAGACCCACTCACACAGACAGACAGACACACACAGACAGACACACACACACAGACTATATATCTATAAACAGGATATGCGTGTCACGAGTGTATCTACAGCATGAGGTCCAGTGCACACGTGGAGGTCCAGCTGACAGACCTGGCTCCTAAAAATGAAAGTAAAAGTAGACAGCGCAGTCTCAATGGCCTGGGAGGTCAGGGGTCAGGCGTACAGACAGCTCAGTGTGATTATGTTCCTAAAAGCAAACAGCATTGGTAAAACTCTCTCTAAAATCACTGATCCGCGCTGGGTTCCTCAGCGAGTCGTGAGGAGTATATCAGTGCACGGTCACGTGACATCGACGAGCACTGCGAACACGTCCTTCTATTGGCTACGGCTGGGATCGGATTGATATGTGGTATGATTGTGGTGAAGCGAGGCCCTGGGATGCGTTTCCCATCATGCCGCTGGGTTTGAGTGACGGTAACAGCGGCGTCGTCTACAGTCACACGCTCCGCTTTCACTGCAGGTCTTCCACGTAATTGGCGGGATAGAGTCCGACGGTGCCGTCGCTCAGCCGTCCTTTACACCAGCCCTGCTCGTCCTCCTCGCCGATCTTCGTGAACTCCTCTCCTGCACACACACACACACACACACACATCAGACATCACTCTGAAACCACACTGCCAAAACACTGATCACTACTACTAATAATAATAGTAAACACTACTACTTGAATAAATAGAAAAGTAGAATAACCCGTCTGTGGGTTTTGCAAATGTTTAACCAATGAAATATTAAAAAGAGCATCTCGCATCTCCATTGGCTCCTCAAACTGTCAGTCAAACCTCATAACTCCGCCCACCTCTATTGTGACTGAAGTGCCACACACAGTTTGGAACGTTTCTGCTTGTTTGCAATGCAATGGTAAATTACACTGATCAAGCATAACATTATGACCTAACATCCCCCTTTTGCTGCCAAAACAGCCCTGACCCGTCTCTGATGGACTCCACTTGACCCCTGAAGGTGTGCTGTGGTATCTGGCATCAAGATGTTAGCAGCAGATACTTTAACCCCTTTAGTGTCAAGGATCGCCGGCGGCCCCAGATCACTGTTGTTCAACATTCACTGCTCGTTAAAACATCACACACTTACTTTATCTGGAAAACTGGGTATCATTATAAAGATTAAAGCCTCCAGCTTTGATATTTGACCACTGTTTAAGATGAAATATGAGGTTGCAGTGACATTCATTTATTAATTTATGTCAGGAGTGCAAAATAATCGATCTGTAATCACGCAAATCTCATCTGCTGCGGTTCAGTCGTGTCCACACAGCTGCACTGAACAGCGTTTGCTAGGGCTCTTAGTTCAAAAGTGCGCATATTTGGAGAAATATTGATTTATTATCACGTTTGCAAAATATTTCGTCATACAGAATACCATTTCTATTCATTTCCCACTGGATTATCCGATCTAAAAGAGCGGAGTCATCGCGCGCTCATTTGATGTCTGGAGCTGTCAATCATCTCACGTGACCCAATCCTGCCCTCCTGCATGCCGCTGTTCTCCGGTCACTTCCTCGTCCTGTGCTCAGTGAAGAACGAACCAATTCTACATTTCTACACATGAAATACGAATCTAATTTTGTCTGTGATTTCATGCGATTCCGGTTATATCGATAATGGATGTTTATATTATAAATGCTAAGCAGGTGTAGCGATTAGCTCCATATAAAATGCTAAATATAACAATGTTTTAACATCATCATATGAATGAAATCCCCATTAGATCACGACAGGAAGGTAATTCAAACACTCGATGTTCGTTAAAAGTGAGTTTTGAGTGAAAGTATAATTGTAATCTTTTAAATTGTGTTATGTAGCTTGATGCTAACTGTAGCTCTAATGCACCTGTTGCGCCAGGAGCTAATCTATTTCACAATCTATTTTGTTACAATAATTCACACAAGGTTCCAAGGATATGCTTTTAGTTTGTTTGTTTTCTAAAAAGACTATAGATAACGTGTGGATTACTGTAAAGCGCTGGTCAAGCCTTCATGGCAGAATAAAGGCTATAATGGCTGAATACAAACAAAAGAATAACGAAAGAAGAATAATGAGGATTAAGTCTCATACCGCCAGAAGTGTGAAACGTGCGATTGAGAACAGAGCAAGTTCACCTCGCCAGACATCAGACTGCAAATGGGTGTTTACAGGCCAATAACATATTTGATTAGCATTATCATTAGCCTTCTGTAAAAACTTCCCAGACAAGGTCTTACAATATTATTCGTAAAATGCATAATTGTAGAGATATCATCCTCAGATTTGAACCACACTTGTGGCTTTACTTTAGTTGTGCTTATATATAAAATACAGTATATATTCTTATTTTCGTTTTTATGTTTGAGCCTATATATCTCCATATTAATAAGTCTGAGTAATTCTGAGTCTTGAGCTGTAAACTCTCAAGTGTTGGCTTTCTAGATATATGTTAGTTATGTGTCTATTCAGAATGACTTATGAGCAGCAGCCTTTTTATTCTGTGCATTTCAAAATGCCCCACTTGCCAAAATGGCGGGTGACAGGCAAGGGGTTAAGTCCTGTAAGTTGCGAGGTGGGGCCTCCATGGATCGGACTTGTTTGTTCAGCACATCCCACAGATGCTCGATTGGATTGAGATCCAAAGGTGAAGTCAACACCTCAAACTCGTTGTTGTGCTCCTCAAACCATTCCTGAACCATTTGTGCTTTGTGGCAGGAGCATTATCCTGCTGGAAGAGCCACAGCCACCAGGGAATACTGTTTCCATGAAAGGCTGTACATGGTCTCAACAATGCTTAGGTAGGTGGTACGTGTCAAAGTAACATCCACATGGATGGCAGGACCCAAGGTTTCCCAGCAGAACATTGCCCAAAGCATCACACTGCCTCCGCCGGCTTGCCTTCTTCCCATAGTGCATCCTGGTGCCATGTGTTCCCCAGGTAAGCCACGCACACGCACCCGGCCATCCACGTGATGTAAAAGAACACGTGATTCATCAGACCAGGCCACCTTCTTCCATTGCTGCGTGGTCCAGTTCTGATGCTCACGTGCCACTGTTGGTGCTTTCGGCGGTGGACAGGGGTCAGCATGGGCACCCTGACTGGTCAGCGGCTATGCAGCCCCATACGCAACAAACTGAGATGCACTGTGTATTCTGACACCTTTCTATCAGAACCAGCATTAACTTCTTGAGCAATTTGAGCTCCAGTAGCTCGTCTGTTTGATCGGACCACACGGGCCAGCCTTCGCTCCCCACGTGCATCAATGAGCCTTGGCCGCCCATGACCCTGTCTCCGGTTCTCCACTGTTCCTTCCTTGGAGCACTCTTGATAGATCCTGACCACTGCAGACCGGGAACACCCCACAAGAGCTGCAGTTTTGGAGATGCTCTGACCCAGTCGTCTAGCCATCATAATTTGGCCCTTCCTCGCTCAAATCCTTACGCTTGCCCATTTTTCCTGCTTCTAACACATCAACTTTGAGGACAAAATGTTCACTTGCTGCCTAATATATCCCACCCACTAACAGGTGATGAAGAGATCATCAGTGTTATTCACTGCACCGGTCATAATGTTATGATCGGTATATATATATATATATATATAAAGGCTAATGTTTTAAGTGTTTGAGGAGTGGGGAAGTGTGTCTCAGTCAAGCATTTGTCAAAACACATGTCCATAATTCTCAGAGATTCACCGGTCAAAGACCCCAAAACTCCACTTGAGCTTGATTTTGGTCTGAACATATATAAAGCCATAATGTCAACTTAGACAACATGAATTATTTAAATAGTAGTGGACATGAGGACAGACCCGGGCCCTGTATTAAGATGCGTTTCGGTCGATCGGATCACAAGTGGACGAGGAAGACACATTCCCGTTTACACCTGGTTTTGTCCACTTTCAACCTCTTCTGTCCTGTATGGGCTTTTCCAGATCTTTCCATCTAATGGACAAAATAAGCTGAACGTGAAAACATATGAAACACACAGAGAGCATCAGCTTTAGTTTCTGCTCGGACAGCCGAAAGTCCATGCCGAACGCTGTTAGAGATCAGGAACGGTGAGAGAACATTATGCTCTTCAAACCAAACTTAGGTCTCCAGCCGAGAGTTTAAATCCCACCTGGCTCATGCGCGTCCCATAATGTCTACGTGGAGAGTAGAGGGTCTTTGGGGGCCAGCCGGTCGGATGCGTTTTTGACTACCTCTGGAAGTGGACTTGTGATCCGATGGACTGACTCCCAGCTGTAACGGACAGATTGCACAGTATGTGTGTGGTCCTGTACCTGCTTTGAAGCTCAGCTCGTCCTGCTCCTGGCCCTCGTACTCGTACAGCGCGCGCACCGGCACACACACGTCCGGGGAAGGCGGCTCGTCCTCGAACGGATTGCCGTTGGCGTTGGCGGAGGCGAAGGGATTGCCTGCTTCCTCGTCCGAGCCATCGGCCGCTGCCGTCTTCTCCACGACACTAGCTCTGAGAGGACAGGAAAACGCCGTTAAAACACACACACCTGTGACACGACCCAACGGGACGGACCCCTGCAGGGGAAGAGGACGCCAGCAGAGCCACCGGGACCCACATGACCCGCTCCGTCTGTGACGGGAACAGAGTCAGCGTGTCCCGACCAGAACTAAAACAAATACACACTCAGCTTTCAAATGATTAATTCTTTATTATGTTTTAACGTTTTAAATCTACTTGATTATTTGGTTGCAATTAAAATAAATAAATAGACAAATAATTATAATTTTAGATGATACATTTTAATATACTATTACTTTTAGTAACATTAATAATTACTACTACGTCACTATAATGATTGTTTGGTTAAAATAAAAAGAAATAAATAATAGCATAATTTAAAATAATGAATTCATCTGAAATTAAATTAGAATAGAATTGAAAATAATATAACTTCGAGAGAAACAATATTTATAACAATATTAAATATACATGATTTATTACTAATGACTGGTTGAAAATGAAAATAAATAAACAAAATGTGAAATAACATTGTTTTAAAATAATACATAATATAAAGATAATAATTGACTTCACTAGTAATAATGCTAATAATAACTTGTGAAAGCAGAAAGTAAGCGAGTGTGAGATTTGACAAGCTCAGGCTTGTTTCTGGTTAGGACACAGAGTATGCGTGTGTGAGTGTGAGTGTGTGTGTGTGTGAGTGTGTGTGTGCGTGCGTGAGTGAGTGAGTGTGTGTGTGTGCGTGTGAGAGTGTGTGTGTGCGCGTGTGAGAGAGTGTGTGTGTGCGCGTGTGAGAGAGTGTGTGTGTGTGTGTGTGAGAGTGTGTGAGTGAGTGAGTGAGTGTGTGTGTGTGTTTTCAGTGAAGCTTCACCACCACAGCCATGCAGAGACACACACACACACACACACACACACACACACACAGAGAGACGAACACAAGCAGAGGCCGGAGGAGAGACAGACAGAGAGAACTGAGCAGGTCACCAACGTTTGCGCTATCATCACTTCCTGTCGTTTGACACTGAGCGGGCTGCTCTCGGGCCGCTGCTGCTCCGCCACCGCCGGCTCTTCTTCATCCTCATCCTCATCCTCCTCGAACGGGTTTGAGCACGCAGGCTCTGAGCTACTGGCTACAGTCAGGCTAACAACACAGAGACAGCGTTACCTCACACACACACACACACACACAGTGCTTCAGGCAGGATCTGTATCAGACACACCACACTGACAGAACCCGTTTCACATTTGCATATGCACACACACACACACACACACACACACACTCGATGACGGCTGGCTCTCAGTGAGTGGTGTTTTGTGCAGCTGATGCGCTCCGAGCGGATCACTGGTGCGCTCACACACACACGCTCCGAGCGGATCACTGGTGCGCTCACACACACACATGCTCCGAGCGGATCACTGGTGCGCTCACACACACACATGCTCCGAGCGGATCACTGGTGCGCTCACACACACACACGCTCCGAGCGGATCACTGGTGCGCTCACACACACGCTCCGAGCGGATCACTGGTGCGCTCACACACACACGCACACACACACACAGGTCACGCTCACCTGCTGCTGGTTTTACAGGCCTGCTCTGTGTTCTGGCTGATTCCCGTCAGAGTGACTCCATCAGTGGGTTTCCTCTTGGTCTCTCGGCGACTGAGCGTCCGGTTCAAGTCCATGGACAACTCCTACAACACACACACACACACTCTTTCCTGATTCATGTGTGTGGATGGAGCTCAATGTCACAGAGGTCGTCGTACGGCACTTCTGAAGTCATGTGAGGAACAGACTGAGCTTCAAGACGTCACGCGCCGAGAATCTTTACCTCCAACAAACTCGGCTTTCCATCTCATAATTATGACTAAATATCTAAATGTCTGTTAAAAAACTTTTTCCTCATAATTATGATTATGATTTTGACTTTCCATCTCATAATTATTACCAAATATTTAATATCCAAATATCTAAACACAAATGTCTGCTAAATTATTACATTATTTTCCCTCATAATTATGACTTTTTCAAATCTCAGTTTCTCATGATTTCAACTTTGCATCTCATAATTATGACTAAATATCTAGTGTCTAAATGCAAAAGTCTGCTAAATTATTAAATCATAATTATAACTATTTGGACTTTTTCCTTTGATTTATGACTTATTTCCTCATGATTTTGACGTTTCATCCCATAATTAAAACTGTGTTTTTATGTCAATGCTGGTGCAACAAATAAATGAGATGTTTAGTGAAAATAACGTCTTACATTTCAGCAGTTTCTCACGCACAGACTTTAGGAGACTATGGCGTCATCTGATCTGTCATATGAACCGCTGTTATGACACTGTTATTGTGGCGCTCTCTGGCCTCGTTCGTGAATGTCTCCTGTTGTGAACCGCAGAAGGTTTGGATGTGTGTGAGTGTGTACCTCAAACTGAGGCCAGTTCATGGGCATGCCAGGCCCGTGGTTGGAGCGGAACCACCTGAGGTCTTCCTGTGGGTCGGCTCCCTGGATGGTGTCCTCTAGTGTGTGATACACCGTACTGTACCTGAAGGAGAGAGACATTAAACACGTCAGATCCGGGGTTTGCATGCTGGTCTCTGAACAATAACAGAACTCCTTGTCTATGCAAACGAGCCGCCCTTCAACCGGTTCCTGGCCAGCTGTGAGGTTCTCACTTGTGATTGGTGGAGAGGTCGAGGTGCTGCTTGACGCCGAGCAGCAGCTCTTTGAAGAAGCACAGCCTCTTGTCCTCGAACTGCTGCCACTGCTCAAACACCTGCTCCATGTTCTCCATGTACTGAGGCGTCACCTTATCCAGATCCTCCAGAGACTTCTCGTAGCGCTCCTTTGCCTGAAAAAAAAAAATCACAAGACATATCAAGCCATCTCCTGTTCAGCGTTCAGACGCAGAGCTCATTCCCGTGAGGAAGACACTGACCTTCTGAACCTCCTGCTGGCACTTCTCCACCTTCTCCTGCAGCTTCTTCTGAGCCTCCGGGTTGTTATTCTCCAGTTTGCTGGTACTCTCTCGGCTGGTGGCCGCCTTCTCGTCCTTACAGGCGGTGTGGTACGCCTTCTTCATCGCATCCGCCTGTACCGTAAAGAAACGACTGCGTCAGAGACATTAAAACGCACGCATGGATGGACACCTTGTGAATGTTTTCGGGACACACCCTTATCGCATACTTCACAGAACAGATAAAATGCAAATGCGACTTGGATCACATGACTGCACTGACAGCTGTACTGCTCTTATTTACACTCTTTTATATTCATGCATGTTTTATTTTTAACAGGGTTTTTCCTGCATAGAGAGTTACGAGGCGGCCGGCTCCGACACATTTCGTGAGGGAATCACATGCTCAGATGATCAATGAACTGTAGGACAGATACACTGGGATTTGTGCGCTCGGCATCTCCTCTTTGTGCCGTGAACTTTTCCCTGCGCGCTCGGACTCTTAAGCGCATCACTCTGCACCCGGGATGTGCCGCTCTGTTTTGAAGCGTTTCATATTATCATGGTTTTGCACGATGAAAGATTATTAAAAGCCTATTTTGTTCTGTCGTATCTGTCATATCTTGTATATATATATATATATATATATATATATATTTACATTCATATACAAGTATAAATGTAATAATATAAATTGTTTTTCATGAATGTATTTTATAACACACATAGTAAATGATAACTTTTTATTAAATTGTAGATTTTATAAAATTAGTCCAAATATATTTTTTCAAGAATTACTTTTTGCTGCTGAATTATACACTCGCCCCATTTAATATATTTATGTCATAACTTATGATTATATATTTTTATTCATTCGTTGCAAAAAGATTCAATTCATCACAATTATTTAATGAACAAAGTACACCAAAAAATGTATAAAAAAGCCCTAAAACAGGAAAAATCCTGTTTAATATTATATGCCGTAAGGATTCAGAAGTAATTTTTTTCAGATTTTCTAAAGGAATTTATTTTTTGTTTGTTTACAAAATCATAAGTAAAATGATTATTATAAAACTTAAGGACTTTTAAGGAATCAGATGAAGAATGATTTTAAAGATTTTTTTAGGGAATCGGAAGAAGTAGAAGTAGAATTAATATTTTACAATTTTTTAAGCACTTTTTAAGGAATAAGATAAAGAATGATATCATTAAGGAATTTATTTTCTTATTTTTCTTATAAATGGAATTCAACTCACAGATCTTCCTCAAATGATTCTGCACTGATCAAATGTAGCACAATCTAACAAATCGAGTGTATGCTTTGTGGGTGTGTTGTGGTAGATTTACTAGACAGCCTCAAGTGCAAATAGTTTGGACACACCCATATTTAAGAGGCTTTGCCAACTCTACACACATGAACTGAAGCTTTCTGACAGCGCGATTGTACCTCCTTGAGTTTCTTGGCCCAGGGTTTCTGTGCCTTGCGAAAGCCGTCGTCTGCTTCTTTGGTCTCCTTGAAGCCGCCAATCATCTGTTTGTGGTAAGCGTCCTTCTGCCAGTTCTTGACTTTCTCAAAGTCCTCGCCCATCAGAGCAGCCTTCACCTCCATATGCAGGTCGCTCACCTTCTCGGCCTCGGTCATCAGAGCGAACCACGCTCGCTCCACCGTCCCGTACTGAGGCCCTACAGGACAGAGCGCAGGTGTTTAGATCCATCAAAAACAACAGATCCCAGTTTCTCAGGAGTCCCCCAGGGCTCGGTACTGGGCCCGCTGTTACACCACACAAAGCCACAGTAGACCAGCAGAGGGCGGCACATCAGCCCAGCCTGAAGGACTCGTCTATAACAAAACACTACTAATATACATGTTTAGAGTTGCCACATCATATATTAGCTCGTTCTGTATTTATTACATTGCTTGGTTCTCTTATTTACTCTATGGAAGCTTGTAGAAATTAAGCCTTTCACTTTCATTACTGATAAAACTTGGGCTAGTGTGTGATTTCCCACACACACACACACGCCGAAGCATGTGTGACGCTCACAGTGTTTTCAGCCTCTGCCGTCTCACTATACGAGGGCACGAATGCATGAACTTCATCTCCAGAGCCGCTCTGAGAGTCACTTCATCAGCATTTTACCGTTTCATTTGAGAAAAACTATCGTCATATCATAAACGCGCAGAAACTCAAAGGTCTGCACGGCAAACGGGCAAAATAAAAGTTCGTTTTAAAGCCACAAGATGTAATTTTTCGTCTCTTACTCAGAACAAAGGTGTGTCTTGACTCTTGATTGGGCGGAGCTTTTATTCTGTCAGTCGAGCGCTTCCGCTTCCGCTCGTGTGTGTGTGTGTGTGTGTGGTAACGCAGCGCTGTTTTATCATATCACACACATCTGAGTGTGTTAGTGATGTTATAATGCTACTCTATGCGTCCGCTCGGCGCTACTATGAGACGCTTGTTCACACTGCAGTGAGCGAGATCATATCAGGCATGGTAAAACATGGTACTCGCGGTAAATCAAGAACACCAGATCTAAACAATAAGACTAACTGTGTTGAGCTGGAGAACAATGATTAGTTTCTGTCCATGAATGATCCAAACAGTTGCTCAGCGTCTAATAAAACACATCAGATATTAAAGCGGCTTTGTGTTTCCATGGTTACTACAAAATAAAACCGGAGGGTAACGCGGGTATGATGTCATTGATAGGCGACGCACACACACGGGCCGTGTCCTGGGTAAAATTGATGATTTCTCTGGATTTAAACATTCTTGGAAACATTTGGGATAATGACACAAGTCAACACAATATATAACACTGTTCTAGTGGTTTTTGGATATTTTAAATCTAAAAATCGTACATATTGTGCCTTTAACTGGAAGACATTTTGACAGTAGAGTTAAGCTACATTTCAATGTAATAATAATACTTATTTATATATAAATTATTATTCAAACTTTATTTAAGGAATAATCACAATTTTTCAACAGCAAAGCTCTGTTGTCCAAAAAACATTCAAACGAAAAAGAAAACAGAATGGAAAAAAAATACAGGAGCTGTGATCTGGATAGAGGAAAGTGTCCAATCCAAGATAATGCACGTTATCAGACGGCACATGATCAAATCAGAAAGCAGGACCTCTGGATGAACCTCACGTTCCTGAACACCCGCAGCAAAGCCAATACTTACTCATTCTAAAAATGCTGTGTTCTTTTGAGCTTTTCCATAATAACACATAACAAAATTAATTAGATAAATGTGAAATTAGACTTCATGGATGAACAACCTGTATGATTATCATTATTCTGAGTGCCAGTCAATACCAGAACCTGAGAGTCTAAAGATTCATTAACAAACATTAAACAATCAAACCTGAGATTTCTGAAGCATTTGTGTGAGAAGAAAATGATTCATATCAAGTGAATGAATCAGTCGAAAATTATGAATTAAGAGTTCTGCCTCTAGATTCGGACTGGACGAGACGCACGTGATTCTTCTTCTTCATAATCTAGTCATATTTTTAGAAAGATCAACTGATGTGCGTGAGCGGCGGTGCTTGAAGTGTAGCGCTCAGAGTCAGTGAAGCCTGTTGTGACTCGTAAACAGGGCGTCGGCAGCGGGCGAAAGGGAAGATCCTGAAATGAACATGATTATTACTTTACTACTGCATCTGCACACACACACACAAGGCGTCTTCACTTCCTCTTCCTCATTAGAAAGATTCACAATCCCGTCAGCAGCCCTTTATAGTGCACATTAGGGAAGTGAGGTCACATCATGCAATGGAGAGAAGTGAAAGAACACACCTTTCTCCACGAGCTGCCTCCAGCGCTTGGCCCACTCGCTCAGCTGCTGCGCGTAGCTCTTCTCAATGCGCGCGCGCTCGTGCAGGCAGTTCATCAGGTCATTGCACAGCCGGTTCCCATCGTCCACGCGCCTCACCACGCGCTTGTAGTTCCCCACCTGACGGACAGAGACACGTTACAGACGCATGCGGCGCTAACGCTAACGGTGACGAGAGACACGTACCTCCCAGAAGCTGTCGCTGGAGACGTCGACCAGAGAGTCGTGGAAGTCTGACATGGCTGAAAGCACAGATAAACACACACATCATAATCAGACATGTTTTCAGAAGGGTCATGTGACACTGAAGACTGGAGTAATGATGATAAATTCAGCTTAGATGTTTTATGAAAAACTGACTCAAAATCATGAGTCAACTGGCGATTCTTTTGAGTGAACCGTAGCACTAGCTCATGGACTGCAGTGTCACGCACTGAAAACATCGCTTCATGCACGAGCTGGAGTCGTGATCGCAGTGTTTCATCAGAAGAACACACACACACACACACACACACAGCCGCTGAAGAGCCGTTAACAGAGACATGAATCAGTGAACTGAAGAACATCTGCACTCGACTCGCGTGAAGCGTCAGGAAATCTCTTCTACTTTATCACCCAAATCACCCTTTATTTTTCCCCCCAATTTCTTTTCCTTTTATGAATCAAATCATTTTTAAATAATTAAAATAATAAAACTTTACCAATTTAATAATTTATTAAAATGTTGAAAATATTAGTGCCCAATAAAATGCTAATTTAACTTCAATTTATAAAAGTTTAACATTTTAGTGCCATTTTAGTGTTTTTTTCCCCATTTTAATATTTCAGTATTCAGTTTTAACGGATTAATTAAATTAATAATCAAGAATCAATTAGTCAATAAAATTCATAAAATTGTACCAATTTAATCATTTATTAAAAGTTTAAAAATATTTAAAAAAAATTTGTTTAGAAAAATGAGCTTCAGTGACAATACTAAATTAAACGACTATATATAATGTTGAATATAATTATATAATATAATAATGTAATGGGGGAATATCTGTGTCCTGATAATAATAATAATAATAATAATAATAATAATAATAATAATAATTTATTAATAATAATAAAAAAAACTCTTTTTTATTTCGCAATTTGTATAGTTACACCCTCAATAATTAATCTTTTAAAATCAAATGAAAAATCAACGACTTTATTTTTAGCAAACAAAGTGCTGCACAGCTGAGGTTTATGGTTTAAATTATAGCATGGATGAAAAACTGCAATTATCCCTTGAAAATATCAAAACTTTAACATGAAAGGGAAGTCACGCGGGTCTTTTCTTCTCTATTGTGCCGTATATCGAGTGAAACGGCTTCTCAAACAAGAACAAATGTAGGGCGGGGCTTGATTTAGTCCGTGGGGAATTGATTGGATGGTTGTGGTTTGCTATTGGCTGATCTGATGTGAGTGACAGGTTGCCCCGCCCCCATCCCCATCCCCATCCCCAGAGAAGAGAAGTCACTGTTATTCTTTTGACAGACAGTAAAGCCCAGTTAAGACTGGATTCAGTGACTGTGTGAATCCCAGAGCTCTGCGTACAGCACTGACACTTCATCTGGACGACAAAAGCCCTGAAAATATGAACAGAAATCTCAACTCTGTGTGTGTGTGTGTGTCGAGTTTCAGTTTCAGCCGAGACGTGCTTCATCTGTGAGCGCGACACACACTTTTTCCAGGGAAGTGAATTGTGAATTCCTGCCATTCCTCCTCCAGCGGCGTTCCTGAGCCGCTTTATCTCACACACACAGAGCAAACTCATACTTTCCACGATTAATGCCTCAAACAATATTACATAATCAGATTATTTCACAGTGGGAAAGAGGAAGACGGAAACTTCTAGACATTGACGCTCTTAAAGGGACAGACTGAGTCACAGGCCCTCTGGTCTTGTGTGAATCACACTAGTGTGGAGCGACGCGAGCGAGTGAAGGTGTAAATGTGTGTGTCTGTATGAGGGCCGATCTCTCATCCACACACACACAATAGTGATTGTTCTTCAGCTGAAATAAACACATCCGTGTGTTCGTGTCTCTGCATGTTTCTGACGTGAGATCAGAGGAATGTCACATTCCCTTCTCAGCACAAGCCTCACATACAGCAGGTCATACACCTCTTAAAAACACATTTATGGATTTAATGCAATCATTTCTGGTCTTGACCTGCACTTCGTGTTTATACGCACAGCTGTTTTCATTGGTGGAGAAGAAACCCGTGAACTAACCGGCCGGTTTTAGTCTGAAATCTACCGTCACATAATTTTTCACAAAAGCCTTTCAATGTCTGTAAACTCCACAGTTAGTGAGAAAAATAACTCGAGAGGAGCGTTCAGATGCACTATATAACATAAAAACAAATTTTTTTTACAGGATGCACCAATATGAACATTTTGGCCAATACCGATAATTATTTATATTTGAATGCCGATAACCAATATATTGGAGAAGTACGGAAGAGGATTAGGGCCAAGCAATAAAATAAATAAAATAAATAAAACCATCTCGAGATTAAAGTCATTATAATGATGTTAAATAATTTGTTGAATTTAGAGAACAAAAGTCAAAATAAAATGTTGAGAATAAAATCATTACATTTTGAGAATGAAGTCATTGTGTTTTGAGGAAAATCTTGTTAAATTTTGAGAATAAAGTTATTGTGTTGAGGAAAATCTTGTTAAATTTTGAGAATAAAGTTATTGTGTTTTGAGGAAAATCTTGTTAAATTTTGAGAATAAAGTCATTGTGTTTTGAGGAAAATCTTGTTAAATTTTGAGAATAAAGTTATTGTGTTTTGAGGAAAATCTTGTTAAATTTTGAGAATAAAGTCATTGTGTTTTGAGGAAAATCTTGTTAAATTTTGAGAATGAAGTCATTGTGTTTTGAGGAAAATCTTGTTAAATTTTGAGAATAAAGTTATTGTGTTTTGAGGAAAATCTTGTTAAATTTTGAGAATAAAGTTATTGTGTTGAGGAAAATCTTGTTAAATTTTGAGAATAAAGTTATTGTGTTTTGAGGAAAATCTTGTTGAATTTTGAGAATAAAGTTATTGTGTTGAGGAAAATCTTGTTAAATGTTGAGAATAAAGTTATTGTGTTGAGGAAAATCTTGTTAAATTTTGAGAATGAAGTCATTGTGTTTTGAGGAAAATCTTGTTAAATTTTGAGAATAAAGTTATTGTGTTTTGAGGAAAATCTTGTTAAATTTTGAGAATAAAGTTATTGTGTTTTGAGGAAAATCTTGTTGAATTTTGAGAATAAAGTTATTGTGTTGAGGAAAATCTTGTTAAATTTTGAGAATAAAGTTATTGTGTTGAGGAAAATCTTGTTAAATTTTGAGAATGAAGTCATTGTGTTTTGAGGAAAATCTTGTTAAATTTTGAGAATAAAGTCATTGTGTTTTGAGGAAAATCTTGTTGAATTTTGAGAATAAAGTTATTGTGTTGAGGAAAATCTTGTTAAATTTTGAGAATAAAGTTATTGTGTTTTGAGGAAAATCTTGTTAAATTTTGAGAATGAAGTTATTGTGTTGAGGAAAATCTTGTTAAATTTTGAGAATAAAGTTATTGTGTTTTGAGGAAAATCTTGTTAAATTTTGAGAATGAAGTCATTGTGTTTTGAGGAAAATCTTGTTAAATTTTGAGAATAAAGTTATTGTGTTTTGAGGAAAATCTTGTTAAATTTTGAGAATAAAGTTATTGTGTTTTGAGGAAAATCTTGTTGAATTTTGAGAATAAAGTTATTGTGTTGAGGAAAATCTTGTTAAATTTTGAGAATAAAGTTATTGTGTTTTGAGGAAAATCTTGTTAAATTTTGAGAATGAAGTCATTGTGTTTTGAGGAAAATCTTGTTAAATTTTGAGAATAAAGTTATTGTGTTTTGAGGAAAATCTTGTTAAATTTTGAGAATAAAGTCATTGTGTTTTGAGGAAAATCTTGTTAAATTTTGAGAATAAAGTCATTGTGTTTTGAGGAAAATCTTGTTAAATTTTGAGAATAAAGTTATTGTGTTGAGGAAAATCTTGTTAAATTTTGAGAATGAAGTTATTGTGTTTTGAGGAAAATCTTGTTAAATTTTGAGAATGAAGTCATTGTGTTTTGAGGAAAATCTTGTTAAATTTTGAGAATAAAGTTATTGTGTTTTGAGGAAAATCTTGTTAAATTTTGAGAATAAAGTCATTGTGTTTTGAGGAAAATCTTGTTAAATTTTGAGAATAAAGTTATTGTGTTGAGGAAAATCTTGTTAAATTTTGAGAATGAAGTCATTGTGTTTTGAGGAAAATCTTGTTAAATTTTGAGAATAAAGTTATTGTGTTGAGGAAAATCTTGTTAAATTTTGAGAATAAAGTTATTGTGTTGAGGAAAATCTTGTTAAATTTTGAGAATGAAGTCATTGTGTTTTGAGGAAAATCTTGTTAAATTTTGAGAATAAAGTCATTGTGTTTTGAGGAAAATCTTGTTAAATTTTGAGAATAAAGTCATTGTGTTTTGAGGAAAATCTTGTTAAATTTTGAGAATGAAGTCATTGTGTTTTGAGGAAAATCTTGTTAAATTTTGAGAATAAAGTTATTGTGTTTTGAGGAAAATCTTGTTAAATTTTGAGAATAAAGTCATTGTGTTTTGAGGAAAATCTTGTTAAATTTTGAGAATGAAGTCATTGTGTTTTGAGGAAAATCTTGTTAAATTTTGAGAATAAAGTTATTGTGTTGAGGAAAATCTTGTTAAATTTTGAGAATAAAGTTATTGTGTTGAGGAAAATCTTGTTAAATTTTGAGAATGAAGTCATTGTGTTTTGAGGAAAATCTTGTTAAATTTTGAGAATAAAGTCATTGTGTTTTGAGGAAAATCTTGTTAAATTTTGAGAATAAAGTCATTGTGTTTTGAGGAAAATCTTGTTAAATTTTGAGAATGAAGTCATTGTGTTTTGAGGAAAATCTTGTTAAATTTTGAGAATAAAGTTATTGTGTTTTGAGGAAAATCTTGTTAAATTTTGAGAATAAAGTTATTGTGTTGAGGAAAATCTTGTTAAATTTTGAGAATAAAGTCATTGTGTTTTGAGGAAAATCTTGTTAAATTTTGAGAATGAAGTCATTGTGTTTTGAGGAAAATCTTGTTAAATTTTGAGAATAAAGTTATTGTGTTGAGGAAAATCTTGTTAAATTTTGAGAATAAAGTTATTGTGTTTTGAGGAAAATCTTGTTAAATTTTGAGAATAAAGTCATTGTGTTTTGAGGAAAATCTTGTTAAATTTTGAGAATGAAGTCATTGTGTTTTGAGGAAAATCTTGTTAAATTTTGAGAATAAAGTTATTGTGTTGAGGAAAATCTTGTTAAATTTTGAGAATAAAGTTATTGTGTTGAGGAAAATCTTGTTAAATTTTGAGAATGAAGTCATTGTGTTTTTGAGGAAAATCTTGTTAAATTTTGAGAATAAAGTCATTGTGTTTTGAGGAAAATCTTGTTAAATTTTGAGAATAAAGTCATTGTGTTTTGAGGAAAATCTTGTTAAATTTTGAGAATGAAGTCATTGTGTTTTGAGGAAAATCTTGTTAAATTTTGAGAATAAAGTTATTGTGTTTTGAGGAAAATCTTGTTAAATTTTGAGAATAAAGTCATTGTGTTTTGAGGAAAATCTTGTTAAATTTTGAGAATGAAGTCATTGTGTTTTGAGGAAAATCTTGTTAAATTTTGAGAATAAAGTTATTGTGTTGAGGAAAATCTTGTTAAATTTTGAGAATAAAGTTATTGTGTTGAGGAAAATCTTGTTAAATTTTGAGAATGAAGTCATTGTGTTTTGAGGAAAATCTTGTTAAATTTTGAGAATAAAGTCATTGTGTTTTGAGGAAAATCTTGTTAAATTTTGAGAATAAAGTCATTGTGTTTTGAGGAAAATCTTGTTAAATTTTGAGAATGAAGTCATTGTGTTTTGAGGAAAATCTTGTTAAATTTTGAGAATAAAGTTATTGTGTTTTGAGGAAAATCTTGTTAAATTTTGAGAATAAAGTTATTGTGTTGAGGAAAATCTTGTTAAATTTTGAGAATAAAGTTATTGTGTTGAGGAAAATCTTGTTGAATTTTGAGAATAAAGTTATTGTGTTTTGAGGAAAATCTTGTTGAATTTTGAGAATAAAGTTATTGTGTTTTGAGGAAAATCTTGTTAAATTTTGAGAATAAAGTCATTGTGTTTTGAGGAAAATCTTGTTAAATTTTGAGAATAAAGTTATTGTGTTTTGAGGAAAATCTTGTTAAATTTTGAGAATAAAGTTATTGTGTTGAGGAAAATCTTGTTGAATTTTGAGAATAAAGTTATTGTGTTTTGAGGAAAATCTTGTTGAATTTTGAGAATAAAGTTATTGTGTTTTGAGGAAAATCTTGTTAAATTTTGAGAATAAAGTTATTGTGTTTTGAGGAAAATCTTGTTAAATTTTGAGAATAAAGTTATTGTGTTTTGAGGAAAATCTTGTTAAATTTTGAGAATAAAGTTATTGTGTTTTGAGGAAAATCTTGTTGAATTTTGAGAATAAAGTTATTGTGTTGAGGAAAATCTTGTTAAATTTTGAGAATAAAGTCATTGTGTTTTGAGGAAAATCTTGTT